>JAWZYT010006227.1:0-15000 GCA_034508575.1 Petrolisthes manimaculis | reverse complement strand
AACCTAGATAGATACAAGGTAGTTAGATACAAGGTAAATATATACAAGGTAGATAGATACAAAGGTTGGTGTAGAATGAAAGTTTTACCCATTTTCTTGCCTGTGAGTGTGTGTGTGTGTGTTGAGTTGGGGCATAAAAACATTGATAAAAAGAACGGTACTATATTCTCGCTACACACACACACACACACACACACACTATTAGTGTCTGTGTGTGTGTACAGAGACGGGTGTGTGTGTCACAGTGTGTGACAGGTTAAACAGGTTTCTCATCCAGTGTGTGACGTAGAGAGTGAAAGAGGGAGGGAGTGAGTATGGGAGGGAGTGAGGTAGGTAGGTAGTGTGGGAGGGAGGGAGTGTGGTAGGTAGAGTGGTAGGGAGGTAGGTAGGGAGTGAGATAGGTAGGTAGGGAGTGAGGTAAGTAGGTAGATAGGAGTAAGGGAGTGAGATAAGTAGGTAGGAAGGTAGGGAGTGTGTGTGTAATAAACTTTTGTAGTGCAATATTGAATGATTATAATGAATATAATAATTAAGTAAGCAATGATTCATCAATTGACTTACCTTACCCGGTTTATTAATTTACCTTCGTTGTGTTGGCTCAAGGAAGGTTCTCAGAAGTTGAATCCCCTATATTATTGCAAGTCTATCAACAATTATTGATTTTATGAGAGCTCTTATGATATGTATTCATTCATAAATATAGTAACAAGGAAGATATGGTGTATGAAACAACCAATTACAATAATTTACTATAATTTATTGAATTCAGTTTACACCAACAATCTATCTATCTATCTATATAAAACAGTCCGTCTGTCTGTCTTTCCGTCTGTCTGTCTGTCTGTTTAGCCGCTATGCACAGCCGCATAGTTTTACCTAGAGTAATAATTTTTACATATGTTTTATGGCTAAAATCTGGAGAGTGTCTTGGGCCTATAATTTTTTTTTTCAATGATTAACCAATTAATAACTACTTTTTTCCTCCCCCCCCCCCCAGCTGACAAATGCTGGTCAATTTTGTCATTTTTCAACTTTCATGTAGGCAAAAAAAAATCATACAGAATGAAAGAGCTTGAATTTACAAACCAGGAACTGAAAACGGGAGCCTTCTAGGTGTACGCAAAAGCGTATAACAAGAGCACCAAGTCTTCAAAAAATAAATAAAATAATATCTCCTGAAACAATTAAAGAAAACTGATAGAAAACCACATGTTCTCTCTCTCTCTCTCTCTCTCTGTACATGTAATCATGTTCTTAGACAGACAAACATATATATATATATATATATATATATATATATATATATATATATATATATATATATATATATATATATATATATATATATATATATATATATATATATATATATATATATATATATATATATATATAGATAGATAGATAGATAGATAGATAGATAGATAGATAGATAGATAGATAGATAGATAGATAGATAGATAGATAGATAGATAGATAGATATAGATAGATATAGATAGATAGATATAGATATAGATATAGATATAGATATAGATATAGATATAGATAGATAGATAGATAGATAGATAGATAGATAGATAGATAGATAGATAGATAGATAGATAGATAGATAGATAGATAGATAGATAGATAGATATAGATAGATAGATAGATAGATAGATAGATAGATAGATAGATAGATAGATAGATAGAGATAGATAGAGATAGATAGATAGAGATAGATAGATAGATAGATATAGATAGATAGATAGATAGATAGATATAGATAGATAGATAGATAGATATAGATATATAGATAGATAGATAGATAGATAGATAGATAGATAGATAGATAGATAGATAGATAGATAGATATAGATATATAGATAGATAGATAGATAGATAGATAGATAGATAGATAGATAGATAGATAGATAGATAGATAGATAGATAGATAGATATAGATAGATAGATAGATATAGATAGATATAGATATATAGATATAGATATATAGATAGATAGATTGATAGATAGATATAGATAGATATAGATAGATAGATATAGATAGATAGATATAGATAGATAGATAGATAGATAGATAGATATAGATAGATAGATATAGATGGATAGATAGATATAGATAGATAGATATAGATAGATAGATAGATAGATAAATGTAGATAGATAGATATAGATAAATATAGATAGATAGTGTTACGATGTATATTTCGAACTTTTGATGCCAGCTGTATCATATGTTGTGAGTGGCTAGTTTGCCAGCAAGTGGGTAGTTTGACGCCAACCATAGTTTACGCTGCTGGCGTCCACGCGACTGACGGGCGCCATGGCGCCAACCGGCGTTGACCTGCCTCTATAAAAGGCGGTCGCCGACAGTATTCGACAGTCATTGGGGTGTCAGTGTTGTGAGAGAGATGGTGAACAAGGACCTCCTGCCTGTATCATAAGTATTTTCTGTCCATTTATTTAATGTTCCTCAGTCCATTTATTATTACAGCTGGCCAGTATTTATTGGTGCCTGTCGACGTATTTAACATATTTTGTGACTTATCTTCAGTGTGTTTTGTATTGTACTTGTGTTTCCTAGCATATCCAGGCATTACTGTTTTGTTATTATTGTTTAATTTGTCTGTTAACTTTTTTCATTGTAAATATATTAATGTAATTTTATTTCGAGTTTTCTATCAACTCCTCGAACTAGAACCTGAGTTTACTGCATCAACGTGTTTTAGAGTAATTGGGTTTACAGTTGAGGCTTTTCTTTGCCCAATAGTTTCCTTGATATTTAACTTGTCTGATCAGTTGCCGTTGCTCATTCATTTTTCCGTTGATGTCGTAACAATAGATATAGATAAATATAGATAGATAGATATAGATATATATAGATAGATAGATATAGATAAATATTGATAGATAGATATAGATAAATATTGATAGATAGATATAGATATTGATAGATATAGATAAATAGATATAGATTGATATAGATAAATAGATATAGATTGATATAGATAAATATATATAGATTAATATAGATAAATAGATAGATATAGATAAATAGATAGAGATAGATAGATATAGATAAATAGATAGAGATCGATAGATAGAGATATAAATATAGATAGATATAGATATATATAGATAGATAGATATAGATAAATATTGATAGATAGATATAGATAAATATTGATAGATAGATATAGATATTGATAGATATAGATAAATAGATATAGATTGATATAGATAAATAGATATAGATTGATATAGATAAATAGATATAGATTAATATAGATAAATAGATAGATATAGATAAATAGATAGAGATAGATAGATATAGATAAATAGATAGAGATCGATAGATAGAGATATAAATATAGATAGATATAGATACATAGTTAGATATAGATAGATCACCCTCCTAATAAGTTCACATACAAATAATTAGAGGAAATTTATTGACAAAACCACATATAGGATCTTCACCCGGACAACGTCGGGTATCGCAGCTAGTATTTAACCCCTGCAGACCAGGAGGGGGGGTCCTTGCCTCCACATTTCTACCCTGCCGCTAGCGTCAAAATTCCTCGATTTGCCCTATATTCACAACGCTCACACTCTTAACCTATATAGTGTACTGACATCAAAATTGTTCCATCCTTACCTTCAACTCTTCCTCTTTCCAATGGTACCATCGGGAGGGCTGTACAATGAAAAGTTATGGAGATAGGGCGAGTTGAAGTGAACCATGTTTGTGCGCGAGATAGGTGGTGTGTCTGTGTGTATGCGTGAGTGCGGTGTGACTGCGGCATGGGAGTTCAGTTTCCCGCCCAAGTCCATTGTCAACTCACTCGTATTACTACTATTATGTATCGTATGTCATGATTTCAACACTAAAAATAGTATGAACACTTGTAGGAATATATCATCGTGTAACTGTCACTTAGAAAATGATAAACAAACCGACTTGTACCGTAGGAAACACGTATATTTACTATCAATTGTGCCTGTATGGGTGTGTTTTGTGGTGTTATTTTCTTATTACTACCCCATTATGTATCGTGTCATGATCTATACACTAAATAATAATTTGTAACCTTGTAGGAAATATCATGGTGTCACTCACGTACATATATTCACTACGGTATTGTCTTACGATCGTTAGAGCACAAATTCGGACAAGGGCAATTACTTAAAAATCGCCCAGCCATCGTGGGGTCCCAGAATCGACTGAGTGGGTAGCGGATCGATATTGTGAGTGTATTTACTCGCCTAACGACAAGAAAAACTAGCCGTACAGGGCGCGAAATAGCGCTAAATCGCTGTGACGGTAGGTGCTGTTACCCGGTTCCTTACGTACGAAGCTCTATCACGTCAACCGGTCTTTAGGGGTTAATAGATTACTCACGTACTCACTTTCACTCACGAAGCTAGTTAAATAATTAAGTTACCCTTAACTCCCGTTTTCTGTTCAATGTCTCGCGAGTGTCCTCTCCAATGTACGAGTATATTTCCAATTGCCCTCGTTTAATTATTGGTGCTATTTCAAGACCTCCTACTCAATTTACTTTAATTAATAATCAATATCAATCTAATACACAAGTCTTGATAATTACAGAGGTTTTTTTCAGTCTCAGTTATTTTATTTTCCAGTGTTTTTCACACCAACAGAATTTTCAATATCCACACCTTATAAATATCACTCGTTTACCTTACCTTACACGTCATTGATTGTGTTTTCTATTCAATCAACAAGACAATGTATTGCAATCACGAACGTTGACGATTATAATTAGTTGGTGTACCGAATTATTATCTTAGTTATGATTTGCTAGGTTTAGGTGAGCGCTAATGGATTACGTGTGTTTGCTGTATGGTTGAAGTCAAGACTGTTGTTTTTCAAACTACTGTACTGTCACTGGCCACAGTGGCCAGAGGCCTGCAGCTGGCTCCTCTGACCACGCCCCGTTGTCTGAGGCGGGGTTCTCACCAATACGTTTGCAGTCCGTTTGCACGGAGCCCGTTCATGTTGATGACGTCACGAACACAACGTCCAGACGGACACAGAGGAGTTGAGCGACGTTTCCCGCCCGTTTCTTCACATCAACAACAAGCGACCATGGCCGTGTTTTTACCGGAGATGGACGAGGATTTACTAAAGTCATAAAATAATAACCAATAAACTAGATACCATATCAGCATATTAAAAATGCGGATGTTTTCTAGTACTTTTAATAATTGTGTTTTAATGTAGTGAGCAGCTACTATTGCTGTTTTGGCTGGTAGGCTGCTTGTTTACCCAGCACCAGAGTGCGATGTTGCCAAGCCTCCAGTTCCATTGTACATTCTTATTAATCGTACATAAATTGACGAACTATACACAAATATATTATGATTATTATTTTATTTACATAAAATCGTATCATTTTGCGAACAAATAACTTTAATTCATATTATTTTCATATGTTGAGGAGTCAACAACATTATAAACGGACAACACCGCCAACGTTGCTACCCAAAAAGATTAATTCAGTTCATCCTCAACGTTGGACGTGGTCCGTCTCCGTGAGGTCGAGACGCGCACCACATTCCCACTGTTTGGGCACATACACGGACGTACGTGACGTCATCAACGTGAACGGGCTCCGTGCATACGGATTGCAAACGTATTGGTGAGAACCCCGCCTAAATCTAATGATTGACTAAACTTAGTCTTCATATACCTAGCATTCACACACCAGCCATACATGCAATGTTAATGACGCCACGTAATTTAATCACGATAATTATCCACTTCACGAATCATAAGAAAAAATGTGAGAATATCTGTGTGCACGCAAATCAATATTAACACGCATGCTTAAACTTTCTCAATCACTAGGATACGGCAAATTATTCCTATACTATCTAACCCAGTCCAGTGGCCTAGACTCCGACTGGATTACCTAATCCACACACCTATGCTTATGACATTAATTAATATGTCATGAATCAAATGTGACTTGTGACAGTGTGTGTGTGTGTGTGTGTGTGTGTGTGTGTGTGTGTGTGTGTGTGTAGGCTTCTGATTCCTCCTGACCATGCCATGTAACAAGCCCCCTTCCATATAGGTAGTGGGTTTTTTTTCAAGAGGCATGCAACTATACCTACAAGTAGACAGAATCAATGAGATTCAAATTACTATACACACTCACACACACATATCTTGATAACATAGCAGAATGAAGTACAAGCACGCAGACAAATAATTACATTATGACCTACTTAAATCCACCAAATCGAGGGTGGCGTACCAGAAGCTCCTCTAAAACCTGATGGTTCAGCAGGTGTCTATAAACCACATCAAGTGGCAGGCCCTGGGGCAGTAAGTGTCGGACAGTGGGGCAGTGCTCTATGGTGTTAGCACGAGGCGCTCGACACAAGCGACACTCAGTGAAGGGAGGCTCACCCTGCATCCCAGCAACCCGCCATGGTGGCCGGTAGCCAATATAGGTAGGTGTGTGTGTGTGTGTGTGTGTGGTCAGGAGGAATCAGAAGCCTCCAATTTCCATACACGATCACAGGTTCCTTCATTAAAACAAGTAAGTAACTATTGTGTTGTTTTTGGAGCACACAGACCGAACCCTCCAAACTCCATCATAAAACACGTCTTCTCTAAAGTTTTATGTGGAGGAATTCTGTTGCTTTGGATATCTTAAGGGGAGGGTATAGTTTTGACATTTTTGGAGATTATGATTCCTCCAGGTAACAGGATACCATTATTTTTCTTCATCGGGGTCTGTTTCCTGGCATACTTTGGAGGAATCAAGGCACTCCAATCTATCAAAATTATACTCTCCCCTTAAAGGAATCTGGTTACTTCACTTAATTAACACTACAAGATTATTAAGTATTATTATTATTTAACTTCACGAGATTATTATGTATTATTTCACAACCACACAAATCATAATTATATATAATATTTTATAACCACACAAGTTATACTTATAATATTTTATAACCACACAAGTTATACATATAATATTTTATAACCACACAAGTTATACATATAATATTTTATAACCACACAAGGTATACCTAAAATATTTTATAACCACACAAGTTATACCTACAATATTTTATAACCACACAAGTTATACTTATAATATTTTATAACCACATAAATCATAATTATATATAATATTTTATAACCATATAAGTTATACATATAATATTTCACAACCACAAAACTCACACATATAATATTTTAGTAACAATAATAATTTAGTAAGATGTAAAAGTGGTGTTGTGTCAGTTGTTGTTTTGGTACATTGGAGCGTCTTGATTCCTCCAAAGTATGCCAGGAAACAGGACCAGATTAACAAAAAATAATAGTGTTCTGTTGCTTGGACCAGTTTGAAGGAATCATTTACTCCAGATTTACCAACAGTGTACTTACCCCTTAAGTTCATAACATTATATCTGTCCAATCTAGTTTTATGGAGAAAATTAGGTGTTAGTAAATTTGGAGCAACTGAATCCTCCAAACTATTCCAAGCAACAGAACACCATTATTTTTGCTCTTCTGGTGCTGTTTCGTGGCATACTTTAGTTTAGAGGAATTAAGGCACTCCAATGTAACAAAAGCGAATGGGGAATTTTCTAAACTCGTGGTTGCCACCAGGTGGCATCACAATCGGCGGTTCATCGCGCACACAAGCAACATTAAATATTTCTTCAGTCATTCTATACAAAAAAAAAAAAAAAAAAAAAAAAAAAAAAAAATGCATCGAGCTTAATTAAATGATACATATTTCTACAAAATTCTTTCTAAGTAGTAAAACACAGGTAAAATAGTACTATTCGTGATCAAAAGGGTTTAAGTTGATTTTCTGGTGAAATTGGTATTCAGATTATTTTGGCCATCTCGGGATTACCAAACAGGTACACCATTGATTGGAAACAAAGTAAATGAAAATACAATAAACATAAAAAGAACATGCAGGTGATAGTTAAAACTCCGAATTACATAGATCAACTTCCTGGTATATTGAATTACATATTTCAATTGTGAATAGGCAACTCGAATGTGCTGGCGAAGTAGTCGAATCGTGGAGGGAATTTGTGGCCCCCATGTCTATTAACACATTGAGGAACACAACACGATGATGGCATGGTTGATAAAGTTGATTGTTGAGGTCTTGAGGAGTGAGGACTCTCAGTCTCAGGCAAAAGGCAGACAGGCTCTCAAATGTTTGTTTTGGTTCCAACTCGCTGAGTCTCGCTCGGCTACTTTTGCCTTGTCGCTCACTTGATGAAGGAGATGCTAATATCTCCACAAAAATAACTAAATATATATATATATATATATATATATATATATATATATATATATATATATATATATATATATATATATATATATATATATATATATATATATATATATATATATATATATATATTACCATGTTACTGGGTATGTTACGTCATAATATGTAGTACAGTCTTAATCATATTTATTTGTATTGTCCAAATAAAAAGATTTTAGCCTTGGCCTATGCCTTACTTTAAATATCGACAGCAGAAGGTCGATAATCACGAAACAAAAATATTTATTTTAACCAATTTATCTCAAAATTATCCATACAGGGTATTATAAAGCCGATGCAGGATTTCGAAAGAATCATAATGATCAAGGTTCTATGCATTTGTATGCTGATGGGATTTAAAAAAATATATATTTTAGCTCATGTCGCATGAACTGACTGCACAGCAGTGACATCTAGCGGATTAGTTCCAGAAATTCCCCATTACCATTTTAAAGTCAGTCAGTGTTGTTGAAGTTCCTCAAGCTGTCTGGCCGAGCAGCCCCGAGCTCCTGAGGAAGGCCATGGCCTGAACCGGGCTTTCCCACAGTGCCCTCAGAGAGTGTATGTTGTGTTGTTGGCGAGTGTGGTTGTGTGTATTGCAGTCTTCAAAAATGTGTTTAATAGTATGGGGTGCTGTGTCGCATCCTGGACAGGCGCGAGTCCCTGGGAACGGCTTCGGGCACCCGGGCAATACCAGTCAGTGTTGTTGTATTGACTAACTACATCTCTTGGTATTATGATTCAACTTTTCCACTGTTCTATTTATCAAACCAGTAACTTATTATTTCGTCTGTTAAATCTCTTATGTTAAACTGTTCTACTTATCAAACCAGTAACTTATTATTTCGTCTGTTAAATCTCTTATGTATGGCTATGCAGGGCGGGTTTTTAGCTCCGGCCTCAGCCGAGAGCTGAAGGTCTTATCTTAATTATTGTTCTTGTTGTTCTTCTTCTTGGGGCGACAACTTCTAAAATGGTTCAACTGACTCACTCACTCACTCACTCATTCTTCTTGGGGCGACCATTTCTTAAAAGGGTTTCAACTCACTCACTCACTCACTCATTTCACTTGAATCATTAAGAGCCGGAGCTTTTGAAGGGTTTTCCTTCATGTTCTTGTTCTTGTTAGTGGGCTAGTAAACAACATCAGAATATCGATCGGCTAGTCGGCTACCCACTCAGTTCCCTCCTGGTCCTCACGAAGGCAGGGATATTTTTAAATATTTGCCCTTGTCCGAATTTGTGCTCTAACGATCGTAAGAAAATACCTTAGTAAATATATGTACGTGAAAGTGACACGATGATATTCCTACAAGTATACATATTATTTTTAGTGTTCTGATCAAGACACACTATACATAATCGTAGTAATAAGAAAATAACAACCACAAACACATCCAGGCAGCCGCGAGTGGCTGCTGGTAAATATACGTGTTTCCTACAGTGCAAATCAGTTTGTTTATCATTTTGTACGTGACAGTTACACGATGATATATTCTTACAAGTGTACATATTATTTTTAGTGTTCTGATCATGACACACGATACATAATCGTAGTAATAAGAATATACTGTAGTGAATATACAAAGGTGTTTAGCGGCTAACTGAACAACCATAGCCACAGTCAAGCTTATAAACGACTGGCACTTCCCGCGCAAAACTTGGTCTACTTCAACTCGCACTATCTCCGTAACTACACATCGTAGAGCCCTCCAGATGGTACCATTCGAAAGAGGAATAATGAAGGTAAGGATGGAACAATGTTGAAGGCAACATGCTATATAGTTTAAAAGTGAGAGCGTTGTGAATATAGGGCAAATCGAGGAAATTTGCGGGTACAGGCGGACCAAAAACTAGAGGCAAGCCCAGACTCGACCGGGCTGTAGGGGTTAAGAGTCATATATAATTATTTATATAACTACTGTTCATAAGTCATATATATATATATAGAGAGAGAGAGAGAAAGAGCTTGTATCGTGGAATAGTAAGGCACCCTGTGATGTTGTCACAATCTAGACCACTTACAAATATACGACATCTCGGTAGGACCAGGAAGTGTGTTGTTGTTTAGTGACATTTACATTTGAGAATACAGTAAATAGCCCTCCAGTTTACCATCAACATACTTCTACCCAGAACTCAATAATCTCTCTGACAAATAAATGACATTTTTTCATTACACAAATATATGTTGCTTTTTTGCCAGTGTCCAGTGTAGGTTGATATGAGGAAAAAACAGCGATGATCATGATGAAGTAAAGTCCCTGTATAGTTACTGCCCGTTTCTGGAACGTAATAGAGGTATTATTGTTATTGTTGTTATTATTGTTATTATTATTATTATCATCAATGTTGTTGTATAATAATCATTGTTGTTGTTGTATAATAATCATTGTTGTTGTTGTAGTGATTTGTTACATTAATGTCACACTACTAAAATCATAATAGAACACACACACAGATAAGATCACACACACACGTAAGATATTGTGAGAGTGCATTTTATGTGTATGTGTGTGCAATCATGTCTTATAAGTGTCTTACCATATCTGTACTGCCATTTGGGTGGTTTGCCTAGGTGATGAGCCCAGAACAGACCAATCCAGACTTGTGTTATACCTGTAAACACACCACACCTTTATTTATAGAGATAATAATTATTTTGTTGGTGAATATATATATATATATAAATATATTAGAGTATTGTTAACCCAGGATGTCCCACACTTAACTAAGATTAAAATTGAGTATATTTATTGACCTTCTGTATGATAATCCACTCAAATTCAAAGGTCATAGTTAAGTAAAGCTGTAAGTTGACCTATAAAGACCCCATAACTCAACCTTGCTGTCCATGACATCCAAAACCTCTTGTATCTTGACCTGAGAGTCCAACACTGCCAGTTGACCTTCCTCCTGTTGACATATCTTCCGAGCATCATAATAACGAGTCTCAAATTCATATAAACGGTAAATTCTGTTGCCTCGACGATGGTATTCTGTTGTAAAAGGTTAGGTTAGGTTAGGACAAGTTAGGGTATGCCTGGTTAGGTTAGGTCAGGTCTGGTTAGGTTACGTTAGGTTAGGTTAGGTCTGGTTAGGTTACGTTAGGTTAGATTAGGTCTGGTTAGGTTACGTTAGGTTAGGTTAGGTTACGTTAGGTTAGGTTAGGTCTGGTTAGGTTACGTTAGGTTAGGTTAGGTTAGGTTAGGTCTGGTTAGGTTACGTTAGGTTAGGTCTGGTTAGGTTAGGTTAGGTCAGGTCTGGTTAGGTTAGGCTAGGTCTGGTTAGGTTAGGTTACGTTAGGTTAGATCAGGTCAGGTCTAGTCAGGACAAGTTAGGTCTGGTTAGGTTAGGTTAGGACAAGTTAGGTTAGGTTAGGTCTGGTTATGTTATGTTAGGTTAGGTCTGGTTAGGTTAGGTTAGGTCTGGTTAGGTTAGGCTAGGCCTGATTACGTTAGGTTACGTTAGGTTAGATCAGGTCAGGTCTAGTCAGGAAGAGTTAGGTCTGGTTAGGACAAGTTAGGTTAGGTTAGGTCTGGTTAGGTTACGTTAGGTTAGGTCTGGTTAGGTTAGGGTAGGTCTGGTTATGTAATGTTACATTAGGTTAGGTTAGGTCAGGTCAGGTCTAGTCAGGACAAGTTAGGTCTGGTTAGGACAAGTTAGGTTAGGTTAGGTCTGGTTAGGTTACGTTTGGTTAGGTCTGGTTAGGTTAGGGTAGGTCTGGTTATGTTATGTTACATTAGGTTAGGTTAGGGCAGGTCAGGTCTAGTCAGGACAAGTTAGGTCTGGTTAGGTTAGGTTAGGACATGTTAGGTTAGGTTAGGTTAGGTCCGGTTATTTTAGGTTTAGATAAAGTGGACTGAGGTTTAGGCCAGGAAAAAATAAAAATAAAATAAAAACAGAACCAGAAGAGCAAAAAAATAACGGTGCGCTGTTGCTTGGAATAGTTTTAACTTTTAAGTAAGGATTCAGTCACTCTAGATTTACCAACACATATCAATTTACAGCCTTAATTATTAACTCACCTGTCCAATAGAAGACGAGGTGGGTAGATTTCTCATAGTAACAAACCGACTTGTACCGTAGGAAACACGTATATTTACTATCAATTGTGCCTGTATGGGCATGTTTTGTGGTGTTATTTTCTTATTACTACCCCATTATATATCGTGTGTCATGATCTATACACTAAATAATAATTTGTAACCTTGTAGGAATATCATGGTGTCACTCACGTACATATATTCACCTCGGTATTGTCTTACGATCGTTAGAGCACAAATTCGGACAAGGGCAAATACTTAAAAATCGCCCAGCCATCGTGGGGTCCCAGAATCGACTGAGTGGGTAGCAGATCGATATTTTCTCGCCCAACGACAAGAAAAACTAGCCATACAGGGCGCGAAATAGTGCTAAATCGCTGTGACGGTAGGTGCAGTTGCCCGGTTCCTTACGTAAGACGGTCTATCACGTCAACCGGCCTTTAGGGGTTAAGGTAAAAAATGGTACGATAATTTTCCTTCCCATCGGTGGCAGCATGGAATGTAAACAAACCGAGTGGGTTGCCAGGCGTACGCTAATAAGTGAAGTATGTGTAATTATGTAATTAGTGGGGTGTTTTTAGTGACGAAAATATCCTCTGTCCCCCCTCGTGTACGTCCCCTTCCCGTGTGTGAATTCCTGTCGCTGTAAGTGGTAAGATGACAATTTGTATAGCATGACAGACAAACAGAGTCTCTTCATTTAGATATATAGAGTTAGGTGTTAAACATTTTGTGGTTTAAATTCATTCCTAAACTGGGTATGCAAGCCAGGCCTGCCTGCATCCTTGATGCTTGAGACCATAGAGTCTAAGTTGAGAAAGCCATAAATCTTTGGTTGTTTTAAGCTGATAATTCAAGAAACACATCCACCAAAAAAAAAAAAAAAAAAAAAAAATCAATCTATGAAGAAAAGGTAGGTGTGGTCGCTCTGAGACGGGGTGTTGCAGCACTCATGTTAAAACAGTTACTATTTCATTAAGAATTAGTACTGATAAATCATTTACTTTGCAATGTATTGGTTTCTTTTGACTGGCTGTATAATTTAAGCATATGTATTTTAATTTTACGTTGACTATTAGTTCACCATGTCA
The DNA here is from genome assembly GCA_034508575.1 of Petrolisthes manimaculis. NCBI lineage: Eukaryota > Metazoa > Arthropoda > Malacostraca > Decapoda > Porcellanidae > Petrolisthes > Petrolisthes manimaculis. The sequence continues at coordinate 1,514 of JAWZYT010006227.1, read as the reverse complement.
CCAAAATGTAAGCAAAAGGCTCCGGTATGGACATACATGGATAAAGTTAACCCTGATTACATTGTTTGTTTGATATGCAATGACTCTTTAAAATATGGTGGTGAAACATCCAACATGATAAAACACATATTAGAATTAAGGGAAGTATTTTATGATAGTACGTAATCAATAATGTACACTGTGATATAATGGATGTGATAGTATTGTACAATTAATTTAACATTCGCGAGCTGGGGAGGGTAATAAGTTCCAGAAACGTTCTGGCGGTTCCGCCCTCAGAGTACTAGGAACCGTGAGTACTGAAAAAAACGTTCCTGCTCAGCCCTACAGCAGGGGTTTGAACCCCCCCTCCCCCATTGGTCATTTAAAAACATTTTTATCTCCGGCCTAAGGCGAGAGCTCTAGTTTCATCCGAATTATTGTTCTTGTTCTTCTTGGGGCGACCACTTCTTAAAAGGGGTTCAACTCACTCACTCACTCACTCTCTTCCTCCCATCCATTTTCTTTTACCGACATTGAATCATTTATTATTATTATTATCATTTTTAGCTCCGGCCTAATCCAAGAGCTCTAGGTTTTATGCGAATTATTGTTCTTGTTCTTGTTCTTCTTGGGGCGACCACTTTTTATTCTTCTTGGGGCGACCACTTCTTAAAAGGGGTTCATGAACTCACTCACTCACTCACTCGAATTCTTCCTCCCATCCATTTTCTTTTACTGACATTGAATAATTTATTATTATTATTATCATTTTTTTTTCTTCTTGGGGTGACCACTTCTTAAAAGGGGTTCAACCAATATTAAGAGGTTCAACCGAGAGGGGGTTCAACCGAGGGGTTCACCCTCAATAAAAAGGGTTCATTTTCAAAATTTCAATATAACCATATGAATACGAAAATCCAGATAAAACATAATTAATATTTTTGAGACCTTTACATATGGATATTTTATTATTTCACTTGAATCATTAAGAGCCGGAGCTTTTGAAGGGTTTTCCTTCATGTTCTTGTTTTTGTAGGCCGAGGACACTTCCCAGACTTCACCCATCAGAATGATGTATTACATTTTACTCTAGGTAAGACGATGTGGCCGTGCATAGCGGAGAACACACAACACATACAGACAGAGTGATTTATATAAATAGATTATTATTATTATTATTATTAATATTTAAGAGGGTGTAATTCACTTATGCTACATTGGAGTGCTTTGATGCCTTCAGAGTGTGCCAGGAAACAGGACCAGATAATAATTGGAGGAATCAGTTGCTCCAGAATAACCACCACACTGTAATTTTAGTGTGTGTATAGTTAATGCTAGTGTGTATATGTATAGTCAATTCTACTGTGTATATGTGTGTATAGTCAATTCTAGTGTGTATATGTGTGTATGTGTGTATAGTCAATTCTAGTGTATATGTTTGTATAGTCAATTCTAGTGTGTATATGTGTGTATACTTTCTAGTGCTATGAATGGCATGTCAAGCATATTATATTTTCTTCAATTTTGTGCAC
>JAWZYT010006226.1:15000-39803 GCA_034508575.1 Petrolisthes manimaculis | reverse complement strand
AACTCCTTAGGGCACATGTATGTTTGCCTCTAGAGTAAAAATTTCTGACGTTGAACTTGGTAAGACAAGACCTGCTGGATGGAGTAGATAGCCAGGTGGATGACCCGGATAAAAACAGTGAACTGGTGACGGCAAGAGCTGGGCAGAAAGTGAAAGTCTTGTGCTGACGTTCTCGGTTCTGTTGGCTCCACGGCCCCTTTCCTTCCCTCCACTCCATTCCCATACATACTTTTCTCGCCCCCTTCCTTCACCACTTCATCCCCACACCACTTTTCTCGCCCCCTTCCTTCACCACTTCGTCCCCACACCACTTTTCTCGCCCCCTTCCTTCACCACTTCGTCCCCACACCACTTTTCTCGCCCCCCTCTATTCCCCACTTCTCTTTTCTTGCCCCCTCCTTTCTCACATCACTTTTCTGGTCCCCCTCCTTCCCCACTCGATTCCCACACCACTTTTACCGCCCCCTTCCATCCCCACAACACTTTCCTCGTCCCCCTCGTCCCCCACACCATCCCCACACCACTTTTCTTGCCCCATCCCCTCTTTCCCCACTCCATCCCCACACCATCACTTTTTTCTTCTTGTTGTCAAGGAACGTAAGGGTCGAAAAAACCTTCCATTGTACATCTTAGTTGAACCTCTTCTCTGGTTGTGTGTCATGAATGTCAGTCTTAGTCGATGAGTATAAATATCTTCTAATGTATAAATCTCGTCCAATATATACTTATCAGTCGTTGGTAAGGCAAACTAAGATAGATCAAAACACTGTAATCCTGTTGTTGTCTGTTGTTGTACTGTTGGAATTTTTTTTTTCTTTCTAACATTCGTAATATTTCTCACACATAATAATCATCCTTTCTCTCTCTCTGTGTGTGTGACCCGGTACCAAGTCGGAAGTGGTGACGTGTGTGTGTGTGTGTGTGTGTGTATGAGTTCGTTGGTGATGACAGATAATAATATGAGAGGTGTGTGAATGGATATGGATGGGTAAAGTGTGTGTGGATGATATGGGTACGTAAAGTGTTTGTATGTGGTTGTGGGTAGCTTAAGGGTTGTGTGTGGATGTGAGATGTGGATGTAGGTAGAGTGAAGTACGAGATAGGGACGTGGATGAAGTATTGTGAATGGATGTGTGTGAATGAAATGTCGTATGGATGAGTTTGAATGGCAAGTGTACATGACCCAGTGAGATGATGTATGGATGAAGGGTCAGTTAAGGGCACCGGAAGGATGATGGATGATTCATCCCACATCCCACATCCCTCCTTGCCTCCTACTATCCCTTTCCCTCTCCACAATCTCCCACACACCCCATCCCTCTCCCTCCCCCATCCTGCCTATCCTTTCCCCACACCTTACCCAACCTCGTCCCTTCTCCTGCTTTCCCCTACCTTCCCTCTCTTACCTCACACACACACACACACACACACACACAAATCCCTTATCCTTTCTTTTGTTCGCCTGTCCTATACCTTCCCTGAGTCCACCTGAATCCCACTATTATTCTCTTTTCTTTAGGTGTAGAATTTTCTGTATTTTCCCATTAATTCTTTTTTTTTTAATATGACACTAGGATACTAAAAAATCTTATATTATAAATAAATACCTTCCTTAGAAACCGAGTTAGGTCAAGACAGAGCTTTTAAAGATTCTGTTGTAATTTGCTGCTATAAATTAGAATTCCAACAAAATTTGAGAAGAAATCTTCATCATCTGTGTGTCATTTCCTGAAACAGTATCAGAGCGTGCAAAGTGAGGGAGCAAGAAGGTCATACTGTCTCAGGCCACTACAAGTTTGAATAAGGAGTGAAATAGAACAGAGCTGGCACCTATGAAGAGAAATCACACACACACACACACACACACACATACACACACTCACTTGTTTGTGTGTGGCAGTTATCTTTGAGATAAACCACAACAGTGCAAGAAAGCACTAACACACACACACACACACACTCAAACTTTCTCCTTCCTGCAGAATTACTACCTGGGCCTGAAGCGTTTCCCTCTTTATTACGTGTAATTCCAACGTCCATGTATCATTGATAGTTTAAATACTACAACAGAACTGAACTTATGGTTAAGTATATGTTGTTTTTCTGAATTACAAAGTGTACATATAGTGGTATAAACACAAGTCCCTAAAGGTGGTTATGGTCCACGTGATCCTATAAGTGCCATGCATGGGTCAGGTCAAGGACAGTGCCGGAAATACCCAGGAGGGAGCGGAACTGCCTGGTAAGAAAGGGCCACCGGTGAGCTGTGTGAAGCTGAAGGAGCGAGGAGCCGCTAGTATATATAAAGCGAGAGCGGTGTGAGACAAGTCAGTCTACTGGTGGCAGAGAAAGCAAGTGGGACCACACATCTCCTGCTTTGGGCAGGATAGTTCTATTTATTTATTATTTATTTAGCTATTTATTTCATCCAGTGTTGGATCGGTGCCAAGAATGAATCTAATAAGTGAGTATACTTTCCATTTGTTTACTTACAAACAACTCAAATTTATGAAGAACAATATTTGCAGTATTTATTTATTCTTTATACATAAGAATTGTGCTAACCTGTGTATACCTGTGTTTGTGTACAGGTGTGGTTAGTGTGTTGTTGGTGGTTGTGGTTGGTGTTGTAGTGGGTGAGGATGATTGGTCTTGGGGTGCCGAGTCCAACAAAGAAACCTCTGCCACACCAGCCCAGCCCAGTCACAGCCATCAGGGCCAGGCTCACATCGAACCCAAGTCCCTGGGAGTTGACGCCCTTCCACTGGAGCCTCACGCCCCCTTCGTAGAGGACCAGGAGGTGTTGGAGTTCGGTCGTGAAGGCCTTCAACTTGACGAGGAGACCCTGGAGGAACTCATGGCTGCCGCTGCTGAAGGAGGTGATCGTGAAGCCAGGTTCCTTGGTATTGGAGAGAAGTTGTGTTCCTACGGCATCGGTATTAATGTAAGTTTGCTTCTTCATGACTCACTCCTTAAAGTTCATTGGTTCAAACATCTCCAGGATCTCTTCATCTTTTGTCACGTTATGATAATATTGACGACTCGTGTCTCTGTTCTAATGATAGTATGTGAATAATTTATAGATATTTATTATACCACTGAAATATAGACAAAATAACTTGGAGAGCGACATCCCAAATATTTTCCATAATCAATGATGGTGTTATGATTTAAGCCTTTTTTACTACTTAGATAATAATCAGTCGTATCATATAAACAATCCTCTCAATATAATCACGTGCCAGTAAAGTGTCACTATAACGTCACTTTTACTGTTTACACACTTTCACTTCCACGTTCCATTCACCAGTCAGTCAGTCAGTCAGTCGGTATGTACAACTTTAGGCATCAGTGAGTGTTGTTGTTGTTGTTGTTGTTGTTGTTGTTGGTGTTGTTGTTGTTGTTGGTGTTGTTGTTGTTGTTGTTGTTGTTGTTGTTGTTGTTGTCTGGCTCACACACACACTCCATAGCAGCTCTGTTTTAGTATTGTGTTTATTAGTTCGTTCATTATTTAGTAGGTGTCTCGTGTATAGAGTTATTTATATCATCTTCTCTTCCTCTTTCACTATAGTTGTTCTCTTATTATTAATGTATTCATATTCACTGCAAGACGGAACACAAACACATGAATACATTTTTTAGTATAAAAAATTTGGGTAACAGTGTTTGATATGTGAATGTTATTACCAGATTGTATATTTATAAACTTTTTGTACCGTATATACTTAATTTACTTTGCTTTATTTCAGTGTAATAAGAAGTATCCAGCCCCGATCAAAACACACTATGGACCACCAAAGGGAATCGGTGGTACCTTTTCATCGTATGGCGTCCCACCACCTAAACCCCCTACACATAACTACGGTGCTCCTTTCCCTAAGCCCATTACTCCCCACTATGGTGCCCCTCTCCCCAAGCCTCCCACTCCCCACTACGGTACCCCCATCAACCAATACCCCAATAGAAAACACGGATCCCACGCCCCAAACAAAGCACCTTCCTATCCATCCCCTCTTAAAGGTATCCTCTCTGTGTTGGAGCCTTTTATGTCAGGCAGCACCAAACCTAAAGCCCCCACTCCTCACCACTCGTACCCTGCCCCTAACCCTTCCTATGCTCCACTCCTACCCTCTTATAACCAACCTCACTCTGCCAAGCCTTCGTATTCTTCATCTAAGGTAGATTATGCTGCCCCTAAGCCTGCCTATGTACCCCAAAAGCCTGCCTATGTACACCCAAAGCCTGCCTACGTTGCCCCTAATCCTGTGTACGTCAGCCCAGTTCAAACATACACTGTGACCGCTTCCGTGCAGCCCACAGTCATAGAACATCACACACATAGTCACACACACGTCTACGATGAACAGAATGGAGGCCGCCAAGACCCATACCTCACACAGGAGTCATATCAGGTTGTCCACAGAAAGGACGCTTCTCAAACCAAACTCAACCCGGCCCCCAAGACTCACGGAACCACCACCAGCCACAATCTCCATGCACAGGAAAGCTTTATATCATCCCAGTTTCATGTTCAGCCCGAAGTTACAAGCGCTAATTTCCAACCTGGGAGCGTAGAGACCGGCTTCAGACCCATGCCCCCTACCGGACTACCAGACACGTTGTTCCGGCCTGACAGACACCTACAAGCGGCCTACAGAGAGGATTGTCAGTGCGTCCGTGCAGATTTTTGTTCGGCCCTGGATGTCGTGCACAGCGGTAATATCAGACAACTATTGGACGCCAGGACGAAGGGAACTGGTATACTCTCCAACGCCACAGATTCCACAAAGAAAACTGAGGAAGTTGTAGCCCAAAACTCTGTGAGGAGAGGTCGTTTGTTGGACTTATCGGCCGAGAAAGTAGAAGAAGAGGATGTTACAGAGGTGCCAACGGAAGAGAAAGCCATAACGGGAGAGGAAATTGCTATCGTAGAAGATGAAACAACAACCGAAAGCGAAACTGCAGAGCTTGAAGGAGAAAGTGAGAAGAATGACACAGCAACGGAAGAGATAGTGACAAAGGTGGGCGCGGTCGGTGTGGCTCGTAGGAGAAGGGAAGCAGAAGAAGAAAAAGTGGCTGTCAGCAACGACCGTCAAGGGGTGAGTTATACAATGACTGTATTATTCATATGTAGATCTATATACTACAGGTTACTTTAATTATAACTCATACATGCACAATATCTGAAGCAACTAATTTAAACTGTCAACATTCTACTACTGTAAATGTCCACTACTTACTGTACGTATGATATTGACATATTTGTAATTCTAAAGACGGTGTTACAGTACAATATCTTATAATTATGTGTGTCATGATAAACAGAGACAACTGACCGGGTTTACTCCTGGACTGAGTGGTTGTGGTGCTGGGTATGTGTGTTGTCGTCGTCCAGTCTTCAACCCAGCACCCCGCAGCATCACCCCAACCTGTGGAACCCGCAACGCCAAGGGTCTGCTGGGACGCGTCAAAACTCACCAGCTGGTCGAAGGAGACACTGAGTTCGGCGAGTATCCCTGGCAGGCGGCGATACTGCAGAGGAAAGACGGGGACCTTATGTATGTGTGTGGTGCAGCCCTCATCGACGACAGACACGTACTCACCGCTGCTCACTGTATCCAAGGGTGAGTTTTAATCAATGCTTTCAGAGGTATCATATCACTCTATGGAATATCTTTGTATAACCAATTAACACAACATCACGTCATGGTTATTTTGTTTGCTATAGCTACCATAACATTCACTCACCTATAGAAGTGAAATAAACAGTAAATGTTGTCAGAGTTTGAAGAGAACAACAACCCGTTATCTTCACAGTACTCCTTGATTTTATATTTTTAACTCTTATTATCCGTGCCTTAATTAACCATTTTAACTATTTTAGTCCTATCATTTCGATGTTAACTGGACACTAATCTTATGCTTCCCATCCAGGCTGAACCCGGCCGATTTGAAGATCCGACTTGGTGAGTGGGATGTGTCAGGACAAACTGAGTTCTTCAACCACGTGGAGACCAGAGTTGCCGGCGTCTACCATCACCCAGACTTCTACTCCGGCAACCTCAATAATGACATCGCCATTATCAGACTCGAGGCACAAGTCGATTTTCAATCAAAGTGAGTGACTTTTCATATTTATCAAAGTAAAGTTTACTCTTAAGCTAAATGTTTGTTCAATAGTGTTCATTCATGGGAAGAAGGAATAGATCCCAGCACTGCTTTGAAATCATAACATAAGATTCATATTTCAAGAGGAGATGGCTTAGTTCACAATAATAATGATCAAGTACCAAATAATACACTTCTTCCTCACAGTTTTATCATAACCCCCTTATCTCTTCACTCACACAAAATCCTCACTTACATTTCATAACCTTGACCCAATGATATCCTACATCGCCTGACCCCCTGTTATCCCACATCGCCTGACCCCCTGTTATCCCACACCACTTGGCCACCTTCTCCCCGATACCACTTGGCCCCCCTTCTCCCCGATACCATACTAACCGGATACTCCCCCCACAGCCCACACATCACACCCGTCTGCTTGCCATCCGAGGACACTGACTACACAGGTCAACGCTGCCGAGCCACTGGTTGGGGCAAGGATGCTTTCGGTGAGGGTGGACAGTTCAGCCACGTTCTGAAGGAGGTTGAGGTGCCTGTGGTGGGAGGGTTTGAGTGCCAGAACCACCTAAGGCAGACCAGACTGGGTGCCACCTTCACACTGCACCAAGGCAACATGTGTGCTGGTGGAGAGGCAGGCAAAGACACGTGCAAGGTCAGTACCCATTCTGTATTACATTACTGTTCTGTATAAACCACTATAAACCCGAATAGAAAAGACTAGTGAGGAACAGCGACCCCATATAGAAATGGGAATAAGCTGAAGAAAAAGAAAAAGACTATTGTAAAGGTCTGTGGCATTAGTGAGTTAAAGGCTGCTACTCTTGCCACCTAACTATACTATGCAACATAAAGTATTCCTTCATGTGTAGGTGTTGTTATGATCCACTATTGGTTCAAAGGTCAACTAACTTGCTTTGCTCATCAGTCTATACACAATCATGTTCCTCTTTCTTACCGTACCACGCAGGTCATGTTTTCACTTTCTATTAGTGCCCTGATCTCTCTTTATGTGCACACACACACACACACACACACACACACACACACACACACACACACACACACACACACACACATACACACATGTAATATCGTACCTTTCACTACTTTCTCTTTTCCTCCTACTTGCATTCTTGAGTTCACTCCTCCCCAAACCCTCCTCCACACAAACACACACACACAGGTGGGAGGAGGAGCCACATCCCACTTAAATTTCTCTTATTATAAAAATAACATTCATATTATAAAGTTGGTTAATAATACAGCAACACATCCATCACACACCTTACTAACTATAACTTCCTTTTGTACTGTCTGCAGGGAGATGGTGGCGGTCCCTTGGTGTGTGAGGGAAGTAGTGGTCCTGAGTTGGCTGGTCTAGTGTCCTGGGGTATCGGGTGTGGACATGAACGAGTACCAGGAGTCTACGTCAAGGTGTCCCACTACCTGGAATGGATTCGTGCTCTCATTCGGACGTAGAAGGAAAATACAAGAGTGGTAGTAAGGTGGTGGGCTGGTTCCCACTACAGCCAGTAAATCACCTCCTTAAAAACACTTGTAACATTTAAGAGGGAAACACAATTTTGGCATATTAGAGTGCCACGATTCCTCCAAAGTGTGCCAGTAAATAGGACCACATCAACAAAAATAATAGTGGCCTGTTGTTTGGAATAGTTTGGAAGAATCAAGGCTCCATTGTACACCAAAACTAAATTACTCCCTTAAATATTTAAATGATAATTAAACAGAAAGCAAAGTATGTTTAAGAAGATAAACAAATAAAAATCTTCTCCATGTTTGAAGATACTATAGTAAGCACCGTTGTGCTATGATTGTGTACTTCTTATCCGAAGATAAGTGTATCAATATGACTGTTATTTATGATATAGACAATAAAACATAATATTAAACATTTATTGTTATTTTTTTTTTTGCATTATATATGTAGGAGATGAAAATATGAAATGATACACTACAATCACACTGAAATGGAAGGAGATAAAATTAAGGATCGATCACATTTGAGATTGATTGATTGATTGATTGATTGATATTAGGCGCCGCAACAGCGATGTCATAATTATAACGCCAGAAAAAAGGAGAGAGAGAGAGAGAGAGAGAGAGAGAGAGAGAGAGAGAGAGATATTATGACTGGGGAAAGTTATGGTGGAAAGAAGAGTAGTGAATGTGTAGTGAAGATGCTGGTGTGTTGGATGGTTAGAGGTGATGTGTAGTAGGTAGTAAAGATGTATGTATGGGTGTAGTAATGTGTAGTGAAGATGTTTGAAGTGGAGTTAACAGTGATGTGTAGTGGCCCAGTGGGTAGTGAAGATGTGTAGTGGGTAGTGAAGATATGTGCAGTGGGTAGTGAAGATATGTGCAGTGGGTAGTGAAGAAATATGTATTAGGGATAGTGATGAGTAGGCTAGTGGGTAGTGAAGATGTGCGAAGTGATGTGTAGGCTAGTGGGTAGTGAAGATATGTGCAGTGGGTAGTGAAGATATGTGAAGTGTGGGTAGTAATGTAGTGGGTTGTAAAGATGTGCAGTGAGTAGTGAAGATATGTGGGGGTATTAATGTGTAGTGGGTAGTGAAGATGTGTGTAGTGGGTAGTGAAGATGTGTGTAGTGAAGATGTGTGTTGTGAGTAGTGAAGATGTGTGCAGTGGGTAGTGAAGATGTGTGTAGTGAGTAGTGAAGATGTGTGTAGTGAGTAGTGAAGATGTGTGTAGTGAGTAGTGAAGATGTGTGTAGTGGGTAGTGAAGATGTGTGTAGTGGGTAATGAAGATGTGTGTAGTGAGTAGTGAAGATGTGAGTAGTGAAGATGTGTGTAGTGGGTAGTGAAGATGTGTGTAGTGGGTAGTGAAGATGTGTGTAGTGAGTAGTGAAGATGTGGGTAGTGAAGATGTGTGTAGTGGGTAGTGAAGATGTGTGTAGTGAGTAGTGAAGATGTGGGTAGCGAAGATGTGTGTAGTGGGTAGTGAAGATGTGTGTAGTGGAGTGTGAAATGGGGGGGAGTGATGTATAGGCTTGTGAAAAAAAATGTGTAGTAGGTAGTGAAGATGTGTGAAGTATGAGTGAATAGTGAAGCACACTAACTCTAATTTTAGTACATCTTCACTACCCACTTCACCACTATACCATAATTATTGTAGTACATCTTCACTACCCACAATCATAATTACTATTCCTTGTACATCTTCACTACCCACTATCATAATTACTATTCCTTGTACATCTTCACTACCCACTATCATAATTACTATTCCTTGTACATCTTCACTACCCACTATCATAATTACTATTCCTTGTACATCTTCACTACCCACTACCATAAACATTGTAGCAAATCTTCACTACCAACTACCATAATTACTATTCCTTGTACATCTTCACTACCAACTACCATAATTACTATTCCTTGTACATCTTCACTACCAACTACGATAATTACTATTCCTAGCACATCTTCACTACCCACAACCATAATCATTACAGCACATTCACACTACTCAAATTTTTACTATACCTCACGACATAATTCGAGCATATCTTCACTACCCAATTACACATCTCCACTACCACCGGGGCGAGGGTTCGCCGCAGGCAAAAGCACCCACGACGCAGCCGTGGTGGGTGAAGCCCAGTGCTTGTAATAATAATTAGTGTAATACAGATTGACTACAAAACCCTACGTGTCTGTCTACAAAAGTCCCAGACGAGAGAAGAAGAGTCTAAGTAAATAATATGAACCAATAATATTTAGTCTTAGATCAACATTATTATACAAGTCACTCCCATTCATTTATAGGTTTCCTTCGTGAGTTTCCTATGATAAACTAACTCTATATCAACACACAAACAGTAAGTATATCTATCTATACATCTATTTATTTATTTCTTGGCTACGTTGCATATACCGAAGTAGATTAAGGACCCTGTGATCGTGTATGAGAATTGGTGGCTTCTGATTCCTTCTGACCATGCCACGAAACAAGCTCCTTCCATTATAGGTGTGTGTGTTTCGTGGCAATATTTGAAGGACTCACTTATACCTTCAATTTCCTAACTACATCACAGGGTCCCTTAATTAACAATATTAAGTTTTATACTAATTTTGAGAAACAGGAATAAATGATATCATATATACGTCTCACACATAATACACTACATGTATAAAAAACCCACTTATCTACTCTGTCAACCTAACATCATTCCACATTCGTTTTACTTTTTATTTTTTCAACTCATTATCCTACTAATAATTCTCATTCGTTTTTCTTTACAGTAATGGCCTTTGACGATAGTGAACCAGAGGCAGAACGTGTATGTGACCGAGTGTCTGAAGAGGATGTCAGTAAGTCAACTGACCTGGAGTTACCTGAGGGAGTGAATATAGAGACTGACTTATCTGAAATATTGTCGACCAGGGATGAGAACTCACCTGCTTCACAAGGTGTCGTCACTCCAACCTATAGAATTGTAAGTTTTGTTATGATTGTACTGTAGATAGTTGTCGAATTCATTTTTTTATTGGTATTTGTACTTTCATCAATAATATTCTACTCAGCATTATATTTTAGATGTATTGATTGTCTTTATACTTAATTATTTAATCATATAAATTTATTACCTTTGTTTTACCTATTGCTATGATTCAGATAATCTCTTTTATTGATAATATTTATGTTGATATAATTAAATATATCACCACGATCATGGGTACAAGCTTCATCATATATTTTAAAGATTTTCAAAAGGAAGAAAATTAAATTGATCATGGATGGATTTTGTCTACATATACATGAATTAGGGGGGTGCGGGAATAGGGGGACAGGCTTGGGGAGGGGTGCGGGAATAGAGGGACAGGCTTGGGGAGGGGGGGGGGAGAAAGACTGTCCCATATTCCAACACATCCCTAACCCTCACCCCCAAGCCTGTCCCCCTACTCCTGCAGCCCCCAAACCCTATCCAACCCCCCAAAAAACCTAAGCACCCCCTAAACCCCCACCCCCCTCAAGCCTGTCCCCCTATTCCCGCACCCCCTTAATTAAGTATAAAATAAAAAATATAAGTATATAATTATATGAATAAAATAATAAGTATAGAATAAGTATAAAATAATATTATAGTGAAAAATACTGATGTCTTTCTTCTTCAACAGGACACCAAGGAGGACTATGATTGGACTACGATGAAGGCAAAGTCCACTAAATTCCACCAAAGACCACTAAAGAAACGGTTAAATGACAGAAGGTTTTTCCAGCCACCATCTAATGCTTCTACGTACCGTAATAATAATAATGGCTATAATAAGAAACGTAAAAATAGTCGCAACGAGAGACCGTGAGTAAATTATTATTATTATTATTATTATCTATCTATCTATCAATGTATCTTAAAAATTGCAACCTTTCCAAACTTTCAAAAACTCTCAAACTTTCAAAAACACTTATTTTTTTTTTCCCAAACTTGGGCTGCGTCGTGGGTGCTTTTGTGGACCCTGTTGTGATCGTGTATGAGACCTGGTGGTGACTTCTGATTCCTTTTGACTGATGCCACGAAACAAGCTCCTTTAATGTATGTATAGGTGGTGGAGTTTCGTGGCAATGTTTGAAGGACTAGCTAACCTCCAATTTTCTGACTATAATCAGCACTGTTTTCTGGCAATGAACTTGGAATAGGGTGACAAAACAAACACACACACACACTCAAATAAACAAACACACACACACACACACACACTCAAATAAACAAACACATACACACACACACACACACACACACACACATACTCAAATAAACAAACACACACACACACACACACACACTCAAATAAACAAACACACACACACACTCAAATAAACAAACACACACTCAAATAAACAAACACACACACATACACACTCAAATAAACAAACACAAACACACACACACAAAAAAAAAAAAAAAAAAAAAAACTCAAGATTATGTATCCCATGTATAAATTTTTCTTTCTCTCATCATGACATTTGCAGGAGGTACTATGAACCCAGTGACAAAAAATACAACCACTACCGTCCCGGCCACATGAGTTATGGTTTACGTCAAGGCTTGGGACTACGACACGACGAGCTGCCTCTGTTTGTGTACCGTATGCGTGTATATGGTTATCCTCCTGGCTGGCTGCGTGAGGCTGAGGTCCCACTAGAGAAGATCAAAGTTTTCGATGATCGAGATGAAAGTAAGTGCATTTCTAAGTATACTAGAACACACACACACACACACACATACATACATACTCACTCACTCACACACACACACACACACAGTTTTGAATAGGAGAAACAACATATAATACATCATTTATACACAACACTGGTTAATGTTGTTTATGTTTGGATGTACAGTTTATAATTTTGAATAATAATATGATGTGTAGCGAGAGTCAGAAAAAATAGAGAGAAATTATTGAGTTGGTGTGTCATGTATGCTTATAAGATCCTTCCATTCATTCATCTACCCACCCACTCACCCACTTACTCACCTTCCCATTCATTCATATATCCATCCACTCACCCACGTACTCACCTTCCCATTCATTCATCTACCCACCCACTCACCCACTTACTCACCTTCCCATTCATTCATTAATCCACCTACCTTTCCACTCACCCTTCCATTCATTCATCTACTCACCTACCCTTCCACTCACCCTTCCACTCATTCATCTACCCACCTACCCACTCATCTTTTCCATCATCAACCAACCAACCCACTCACTCACCTTTCCATTCATTCATTCATTCATTCATTGTATTGTATTTGTGCCACTACAGAGGAGGGGGAGATAGAGTCCACTGTCAGCCCCATGGACCTGGAGGAGGGAGAGATTGAGCCGAGCACAGTCAGATATTACCCACACCGAATCATCAGCTACCCTGGCTTCAATGACCCTCTCCCACCCGGGGTTACAGAGGTATGTATACAAAGGTCTGGGTATTCATAGACCTTGAGTAGTACTGGATTAGGGAGGTATGTGTATTATATTTATTGTTGTTGTTGTTCTCCCGGGGCAGAATGTTCTCCTGCCCCACAGACCCCTGGTACGCTCTGGTAGCAGTGTAAAAACAAATTACTGTAAAGGAGGGTCTGGCCCTATATATGCCTGGGCTACCGAAGCACTTCCCAGGGAAATAGAACCAGAGCTTACTGGACCAGGGAGTCTGGGGGCATCCGACCACCAGGGAGATTGGGGGGAAGGTCTTTGATCCCACAGCCAGTGCTGTGGGAAGATCTCGTCAAATCCACTAGAAAGTGACCAGATCCTACAACAATCTTTATTCTAGCACTGTGAGGGCTGGCTAGTATTCACCAAGTACCAAGGCCTGGGTATACTATACATAGGCCTTGGGTAGTACAACATGTGTGACAATAGTAGTGTCGCTATAACAGTTATAACAGGGGGGGGGGATTTGTTCTTCATGTTCTTTATACTATAAAATATATCTGGGACTTGTAACAGGATTCTGGTCTTGCTTCAATATACAGTAAATCTAAAGTTGATTATTAATTTTGTATTACAGGAATGTCACCGATACAACCTACCACCCATGAAGAAATATCACCAACGTAAACAATTCATACGTTTATTGAACCGAGACTCGACATTAACAACAGACCAATACACAACACCAACAACAACACCAACAACAACACCAACAACCTCATACAACGAGACAAGTGAAGAAGAGGACAGGTCCCTCTCTACCGTAGACATGGATGTAGATGACGAGGAAATGTTGAACTGTAATATAGAGTTTAATCCTCCACTACCTGAGGAACCAATGACTCCACTACCACCATTACCACCATTACCACCATCAACACCATCAACATCACCACCATCATCATCACCACCACTACTACCATCATCACTACCACCATTACCACCATCAACACCATCAACATCACCACCATCATCATCACCACCACTACTACCATCATCACTACCACCATTACCACCATCATCACCACCACCTCCATATCCATCCCAGAAGGTACGACTTAGTTCACAATTTCCTTAACAAGATAAATTAACATAACTCATAGTTTAATAGGACTGGGTAGGTTTGTAAGAGAGAGTTATGCTATTCATTAACACAGTTTAGTTTATTCATTAACGCCATATTTCCCAAAATACTAGATACATTAACCCCCGAATTAAAAAAAAAAATTAAACTCATTAACAGTTTGATAATATTATGTAGAATTAAAAATATTATAATTATCAATAGCAGATTTTCAACTACCGGTAATGTACTTTTATTTCATTTTTAATTGTTTACAACAAAATATAAATGAAGAAACCTTGTTCCTGTTTCAGTGTGGTAGCAAAGAGGAAGGTGAGATCAGTGACGATTATTCCCAAAATTCAATAAATGATTTGGAACTGAAACGTGAGAGACTCCTGCTGCTGATACAGATGCAAGAAACAAGTGAAGAGGAAACGAGTGACAAAAATGACCCCAACTCAGAAAATATGTCGTGCCAACAAAACTTAGAAGAGAACAAAACGTTACAAGATAAAGAACTTTCCAACGAGACGAAGACATCAGACTATAATATTGAGTCCAGAAGTCATCATAGGACTCAAACCCAACAAGTCCAGTTAGAAGAGACGGGGACACCAGACTATAATATTAAGTCCAGACGCCATCATAGGACTCAAACCCTACAAGTCCATTACGGAACATTTATCCCTGAGTCTAACACACCTTATATATCTTTACCTGATGCAGAGAAATGGTCGGTAAATATATCAGATTATTTATCCTTTGAAAACCTTCCCGATGCATTGGGTACTTGGAATAAAATTAAGGGAGTGATGCGAAAGGTGAAGAACCGTATAAGAGACAGACACACAGACAATGTATAGTCATGGTGATTAGTATTAAGATAAGCAATAATAAAAATAATCATATATATATATAAAATTATTCATTATCCGTTTAATATTGGGATGCTGTTTTGTACGTACACTCACTCACTCACACTCACACACACACACACACACACACACACACACACACACACACACACACATACACACACACACACACACACATCTACACCTACATGTCACAAACAAACACACACACACACACACATCAACACCTACATGTCACAAACACACACATACACACACACACACCTATATGTCACTAACACACACACAAACACACACACACACACACACACACACACCTAATACTATGAATTATAATATGTGTTGTTGATTCTTAGTCTGCAACATTTGCACTGTACAGCTGCAATATACTTGACTATTGTTTACATTTAATTTTTCTTCGATATGACCTGGTTATTGGAAAGACTCACTTTGGGGTGAACCAAAAAACAAACAAATATAAAGTATTAGAGAAAAGGAATGTTATACACTTTAATTATTATTAAATTTTATTGCATCACTGAAAACAGTTAATCCTAAGAATCCTAAATCATGAATCAAATATTAATTAACAAAACATCTGTCAAAAGATGAACAGTTAACAAAAGACATTGAGATTAGAGGAGACCAATTATTTATAATCTATAGTCGTTGTTAACAAAGTATAAACTGATACTGAGTACTGGGAGATAATGTTTATCAAGGTTTATTAATATGGTCCATCAGAGAAGTTGTTCCATCAAGGAGAGGTTGACCAACAATGTAAGGTTGACCAAGTAAGGGTGGTCCATTTAACAACACAAGTTCCATCGTCGGCAACAGGCGCCCTTCCGCTTCAAGGAGAGGTTGTCACAGGTGGAGCAGATTTCCTCTGAGGGACAAGTACAAATTAATACAATTTGGATATCATCTTAATTAAGATATAATAATATTTTCATTACTTTCGTCATCCAAGTATGTATGTCTTTTGTTGCCTTTTAATTTTAGGTAACTAACTTATCAAACTCCATGGTAACAAATTTATCAGAGATGAAAAATGTTAGTGACTTACTTTCACCGCTGGGTATAAAGTTAGTGGGCCTTGGTGGTTGGATCTGTGGTCTCTGGAAGGAAGGTACATCAGGACGGGGCTGAGGACGAGTCCAAGCAGCTGATCCACGTTGATTCCTCCAACCTTCAGGTACCAGAGCTGGTAGTGTCATAACACCTTGGAATCCAGGCTGTGCTTGGGGTCTTAGGAAAGGACCAGTGGGTCGTGGTTGAGGGCGGGTCCAACCTTCAGGTATTGCTGCTGGTAGTGTCATGACACCTGCATAACCAGGCTGTGCTGGGGGCCTTAGGAAAGGACCACTGGGACGGGGGTCCACTTGAGGTTGATGGAAGGATGGAGGTACCGGTACTTCGTCTGACACATCCTCGGCTGAAATACCGACCACCATGACGGTCAGAGCCAGGAGACAAAAGGTCTTCATGTTAAGATGATGGTTAGACGATACAACTTGTTAAGTGGAAAGTAAGATGATCACTGTACATTATACCTCGATTCCTCTCCTTATATTCACTTGAAGATGGACTTTCCACTTAGGTAACTTCCGTTCACACGGACCATATCACAGCCAGATTTGTGTATGTTTGTGTCAACTCCCGTGGGATTATTTATGGAGTCTAAACACTTCTCATACACCTTGTTGTAATCATGTTTGTTGTGGCTACGATATCATAATCCTACTCAATTATAGGAGTTATTATTATAGATTATTAATGTGTGTTTTTTATCTACAAAAAACAACCAGTAATTATTTGTGCTATATGACATGATAACACATAAACAGATTGGTATTATTATGTGTAATTTGAGGTTCAGATCCCATGTGTCTTTACAAAATATTGTGTTGACAATGGATAGAATTAAATTATAATCAAGTGTTAGTCACGTACGCGTTCTCGTGGTGGGCGAAGCCCAGGGCTTGTTAATAATAATAATAATAATAATAATAATAATAATAATAATAATAATAATAATAATAATAATAATAATAATAATAATAATAATAATAATAATAATAATAATAATAATAATAATAATAATAATAATAATAATAATAATAATAATAATAATAATAATAATAATAATAATAATAATAATAATAATAATAATAATAATAATAATAATAATAATAGGTGGTGTTGATTAAAGTATTGTTGTTGTTTTTGTTGTTTATTAGTTTAAACAAAATGTAAATAAAAGGAGGGAGAAGAATAAAGGAAGGATGTGAGAGAGAGAAAGGAAGGGAGGGTGAGGGAGAGAGAAAGGAAGGAAGGAATTGAGAGAAAAGAAAATAATTAATTAATAAAAAGAATATACAAATAATTTATTAAAAAAAAAAAACTAATTATAATAAATAATGGCGGCGGCGGGGCGGCAGGGGAGTGGTGGCGGGGCGGCGGGGCGGCGGGGCGGCGGCGCGGCGGCGGCGGCGGTGGCAGCGGCGTCGGCGGGTAGGCAGCGACGACGACGACGACGACGAAAAAAAATAAATAAATCAAATAAAAAAAAAAAAAAAAAAGGTAATTATTACAAAAAAATAATAATTAATCAAAAAATATATATATATATTAAAATATATATATATATTATTAAAAAAAAAAAAAAAAAAAAAAAACGACGGCGATGACGGCGGCGGCGAGGCGGCGGCGAGGCGGCGGCGGCGGCAGCGGCGACGACGACGACGACGAAAAAAAATTAATAAATCAAATAAAAAAAATAATAATTAAAAAAAAAATTAAAAAAAAGTTAATTATTACAAAAAAAAATTACTTAATAATAATATATATATATATATATATATATATATATATATATATATATATATATATATATATATATATATATATATATATATATTATTATAAAAGAAAAGAAAAAACTAATTATTAAAAAACGACGGCGGCCGCAGCGGCGTCGGCGACGAAGCAAAAAAATTAATAAATAAAATAAAAAAAATAATAAATAAAAAAAGATTTATTGAACGTAATATGTATCTAAATACTTTGTAAAAAAAATGCCAATAAACTTTACTGTACCCTGTGATGTGGTCAGAAAATTGGAGGTAAACGAGTCCTTCAATTATTGCCAAGAAACACAACTTATATATATATTATATATATATACAGTAGAGAAAGGGAGCTTGTTTCGTGGCACAGTCAGGAGGAATCAGAAGCCTTCAATTTTCACACACGATCACAGGGTCCTGAACATTTATCTAGTGTTTCTCACCTATAATACCCAGCAGCGGACGTAAAGGAGAAGCTGGGCTGTCCCATGTTGACGTAGTGTTGGTGTTGGTGGTGGGAACGGATGTTAACCCTTACTCTCACTTCACACTACACTCACTCACACACTTCTCTCACAAACAACACCATTATCTCTGAGCACTATTCTCATAACACCTTTATCTCTGAGCATCATTCTAAAAAAAAAAAAATCTTTATTTCTGAGCACCATGCACTCTCGATTTCTTTTTCTCCGAGCACCATTCAATAAAATTATCAAATTAGATCAAATATGAACACCTCCATCTCTGGGCATCATTCTCACAACACCTCTATGTCTGTACACAATTCCTTTAAGTTCTTTCAATTTATTTACTCACAGCACATTTCTCATATCGTTCACATGACAGTGACTACACGCTATTAACCTGTACAACGTATTTTTTTTACAATCCCAGTTATCACAAGCTTTTCCCTATAAACCATAATTATATCCTAGCACGTTCTCACTTATTTTCTCTATTCGTATGTTACCTCAACCACGAGAGACAACGTACTGAACTGTAGAGTATTATTATGTAGACTGTCAGTAGCCTACCTGTGACTTTTGCTATTCCCTGAGTTTATTGAATGAGGCTTCGAGGTGTTTGGAGCTTCACATGTGCCTCACTAGTTCGAGACAGTGGTGCTTCAAGGTGTTGGTAGCTTCGGTTCACTATAGATGACGACACATAATGGGCTTTCACTTCTCCAACTGTCCCTCCCTTCCTTTCCTCCCTTCCCTCCTTCTCTCCCTCCCTCTCCTTCCTTCCTTCCCACCTTCTCTCCCTCGCCCTCCCTTTCTTTCTTTCCTTCCCTCCTTCTCTCCCACATACTGTCACACTATGTATTAGAGTTCCCAAATATAAATAGCTTTAGAAATAATTCCATCAATAATGTATGCGAACAATTAATTTGGATGTTTAACAATAATAAAATTGAAGAAATGATGCGGAAATACAATGATGTTAAAAATATATTAAAATAAGGATATACTATAGCTTTTCTATGTAAAGTATATGACAATATGTAAATAAATCAACTATATTTGTGAAATATCCATATGCCGTCAATATTATGCTGTGTAAAATTTAAGAATGGTATTTAGATTAGGGTGTATATGGTACTGTTTAATCAACATCACCCTTTTGAGATTGTGTAATTTGCACACTTTTTGTATATATATATATACAGTGTATGTATTATTGTACTGTCTCAATAAAATGTCAAATTCCAAATTCCAAAATTCCTTCTCTCCCTTTCCTTCCTTCCTTCCTTCCTTCCCTCCTTCTCTCCTTTCCTTTCCTTCCTTCCTTCCCTCCTTCTCTCACACCCGTTCTTGCTGTCCCATGCACATCTTTATCACCTTCTCCCTAAAGGACAGTGATTTGTATATTTTCCAAGGATGTCATTCAATACATGTTTTTTGAGAGGTGTAGTTGACATAAGATTTGCACAAGATTTAATTGCACAAGATCTATTAAATTTCTGGTTGCAACTGTATACGTGTTTCGGTCATAACATTTTTATGACGATATTATGTTTTTCTAATGTTTTATAAGGTGTTTCGATTTTTTGTGATACTAATTTCCTTAAGATATTAATTGTTTTGGATATAATTTTCCCCCCTTCCCCCCCTCCACCACAAAAAGCTCATTAAATGGTGAAGTGAATATACTTTGTTATTGAATTAGCCAAGCCTGACCAGACCTAATCTTCCTACTCTGACCAAAAAAAGATAATAATACCCAAGACTGATTTGTGTGTCATAGACTGAACCATATTTTAAGTCATGATACATATGTTACATCACTTACACTCGTGATACGTAATCCCTGACCAGAGACGAATGGCAGGCAACACACACACACACACACACACACACACACACACACACATTCGAACTCAGCCTCTATAGGTGTACTGGGTTGGGAAATGAGCAATACCAGGCGATTCAAAGCTTTCTGTTCCTCACATCCTGGTCAGAAATTATGTATCACGAGTGTACACATGTACTGTAATATGATGGTAATTATTTTTACTCATATTACATTAGTTGGGGATAAAAAAATATACAGAGAACTTTGATATTGGTATCTAACGTTTTCTATTTAAAAGATAAATAGTAACTAATATAATTTGTGTATTTTTGCTGTTATCATTTTATTGTTGCTGCTATCAAGTATATATCAAGGTAATATTTTGTGTGTACTT
Source organism: Petrolisthes manimaculis (assembly GCA_034508575.1). Taxonomy (NCBI): domain Eukaryota; kingdom Metazoa; phylum Arthropoda; class Malacostraca; order Decapoda; family Porcellanidae; genus Petrolisthes; species Petrolisthes manimaculis. The sequence continues at coordinate 19,202 of JAWZYT010006226.1, read as the reverse complement.
CGGTAAGGGGGTGCGGGAGTAGGGGACAGGCTTGGGGGACTGGTGGGGGGGTGCAGGAATAGGGGACACCAGGTTTGGGGTGGGTAGAATGCCTGTCACTTATTCCCGCACCCCCCTAACCCCTCCTCATGCCTGTCCCCCTGCTCCCACACACACCAAACCCCCCCTAAACTCCCCAAGCGATTCGAAGCTTTCTGCTCTTCACACTTTGGTCAGAAATTATGTATCACGAGTGTACACAACATTGTGTACTTGCAAACCAACTGCATGGCACGGATATTGCTTGGGTTACCAAAGTGGCTGCCTCGATAAAGAATCAGTCCCTCTCTCGTCTCTGTAATATTTCAATCATACATCATTCAACCCTGAGACAGACTGTAGGGTTTGACTCACTAATAACTCACTCAGGGATACCACTACATGTAAAGTCATGGTCTAATGTACTGCAACCTGGTGAATAAAAGCGAGCTATTTGAGTTAATTTTATGAACCAAAATTGCACACACCAAAAGTTATAGTTTCGGATCATTTTTCGAAGCCATCTCATTGGAAGGTGTTGCAGTACATTAGACCATGACTTTACCACACTCTACTATCTACACCCTAACTCACCCACTCAGGGATGCCACTACCAGACCCTACTATCTACACCCTAATAACTCACTCAGGGATGCCACTACCACATCCTACTATCTACACCCTAATAACTCACCCACTCAGGGATACACTACCACACCCTACTATCTACACAAAAATGGGTCGATTCCACAGTGGTATTAAATTGTTACCTTCAGAGAGAGAGAGAGAGAGAGAGAGAGAGAGAGAGAGAGAGAGAGAGAGAGAGAGAGAGAGTACCGTATTGTTCTATCACGGTAACAATAAAGAAATAAACAATACATCAGAACAATAAATATAACAATAATCAAGATAACGAGTTAGTATCTGGAGTTAGTAGACATATATATATATAGCTAATAAAATAAACACAAGAGGGTTATTATATTATTATCAACTTACACATTACAATAATTAACTCTTAATTAAGATTGATACACGATACAGTATCAGATAAAAACATACATGCACTACAATGAGAGTAACATATATATGTATATAGACATAAACACACACACATACATACAAGGATAAACACTTAATGGTTAACACACACACACTCACCACTATACCACCCCTAGACTTCAGAGTTTTTATTTTATTTTATATATTTATTTATTTATTTATATTTTTGTGGGGTGGAATACACTTACTAACTTTCCTTACAGGGTACTATACTATAATATACACACGTGAATCTGGTACGTACGCCTCGCTACTTGTGCATGAAATATACTGTATAGCTGCATATGAAACATCTCCTACAAGCAGACAGTAATAATATTTTACTGTCTGCCTGTCAACAAACTAAAAAAAATTCACTTTCCTTTCTTTTCTTTAGTAGCCACCTCACAAGTAACGAGACATATTTACCAGCTTCATGTGTGGGCAACTGTACACTCGTGATACGTAACGTAATTTCTGACCAGAGACGAACGGCAGGCACCACACACACACACACACACACACATATACCCAGCATTCGAACTCAGCCTCTATATATGTGTACTGGGTGGGGAAATGAACAATAACAGGCGATTCAAAGCTTTCTGCTCATCACACTCTGGTCAGAAATTATGTATCACAACTGTACATTATCTCACAAGGAACCAACCCACCAACCAACCCTGTAGCTGACGTCTCATCCCGAAGTAACTCCATCACATTCATTCCTTCATTCTTCACCATGACGACCTCTGAACTGAAAGAGAATGTGGGAAACTTGAGTCATTCATCACTTATATGTTACAAAGATAATAATGATGATAATAATAAGTCTTACTAAGTGGATATTATGGAGGCCTACGTTACGTGATACAAAATGAAGATGATAATGATTATTATTATTATTATTATATTTATTATATATGGGAAGGAAGGAAAGGGATAGAAAGACAAGGACGTGAGGGAAAGATGGATGAAGGGAGGGAAGGCAGGGAAGAGACCAAGGATGGAGAAACAGGAAGGGGAGGGAGTTAAGGGAGGGAATAGGAAGAGTAAGGGTAAGTACCATTGAAATTATTGGAGTTTGTTAGTCTGGCAATCTCTTTCTCTCTCGTTTAGCTGTGTCCGTCTGGTCCTCTGTCTCTCATTCCTGTCTCCCGTCTCCTGTCTCCTCCCAACGGCCACCTCTTCTTGCCAGGGTACAGGGTGGCAGGGATAGTGCCAGAAAGGGTGGTGAGGAGAGTGTGTTGTGTGGCTATAGAGGCTGGAGTGTAAGAGAACGTGTGTTTAGTGCCAGGAAGAGTGCGTTGAGAGACAAACAACTTAGGGAGAGTTCTCTGAGAGGCAGGGAGAGTGCGCTGAGTGGCAGGAGAGTCTGGTGAAGCAGGAAGAGTGAGCTGTGTGTTAGAAGGAGTGTAATGTGTTGCTACCGTTGCTTGTACACCGGTCACCAGACTATTAGAAGCTGGACCTAGAGGCAGGGTGGCAGGGAGGGTAGCTGAGGTGGCAGGCAGGGCGTACAAGGAGTCATAAGTTGTGGGAGACATAGGGTGAAGAGTTGCAGACACGGGGTTGGTGTGTGAGGTGGAAGTGGTGAGGACAGGGAAGGTGGTGTGGCGATCACTTGAGACAGGAAGGGTACTGAGGAGAGACAGAAGGGCAGGAAAATTGACAGGGATATCATCTCTTGTCGAACCAGGGAGAGTATTGAGGTGAGGGACATCAGGGGCATCAGGGAGGAGGGACTGTAACACTGGGTATGGTAGGAGAGTGTCGTACGAGCGTCGTCTGCGCCTCCTACCGATCAGCACCGGCAGAAGGGCAGCCAATGTAACGGGGACCACGCCGGCACCAACAGCAGCCATCACAGCGTAGGGGTTGTCCAATAGAGAAGGGGAGGCTGTAGTGGTGGTTGTAGTAGTGGTAGTTGGGGTTTTGTTACGGGATGTGTTTGGAGGGCGGGGACGGGGACGGGTAGTAGTGGTAGTGGTGGTGGTGGTGGTGGTTGAAGGAGGGGTAGTGGTAGTGGTGGTCGTCGTTGAGGTGGTGGAGGTGTTTGTGTTGTTGGAAGAGGTCTGGGTGGTGGTAGGAATAGGGGTTGTAGTGGTGGTGGTGTTAGTAGAAGCAAGGGTGGTAGTAGTGGTGTTGGATGAGGTGTTGAGGGTGTTGGAGGGGGATGAGAAAGAATAAGAACGAGTATGAAAGGCTCCAGTGTTAGAGGAAGAGGAGAGGAGTGTGAGGGGGAGACTCACGTGCAGAACGCCAGAGGGAGTGAGGCCTGCGAGGGGAGGATGGCGGGGGCTGGTGAGGGGCAGCCCCGACCCTCCAGTCTCTATGAGGGCGGGTGAGCCATCGGGGAGGCCTGAGGGATGCTGGAACGAGTGTCCCTGGGAGTGGCTGCTGCTGAAGGGACGAGAGGGGTGTGGTTCGTCCATTCCCAGTACCGTCAGTTTTACCTGTGTGCGCTGTGGGGGAGAGAAGCCTGAGAGGTGTGTTGGGGCCTGGGTGGGGCTGGGGCCATTGGAGGGCAGGTGTAAGGTGGTGGAGGACACAGGTATCCACGTCCCAGTGTTCTTGTCCAGCTGTGCCACCGTCGACGTCCCGTACCTTCCCCATGTCCCTTTCTTCACCTCGCCACTTGGCCTGTTTGAAGGGCGTTGGCGAGTGTCGGTGAAGGGGCTGGGTTTAGGTTTGTTGTGGGGGCGGTAAGGTGTGTGGGCGTCTGTGTAAGGGGTGGACTGCTGGTAGTCGTTCCACACCTGAGGCCGCTGTTCATCTGGCCTGATCTTTTCCCACGTGTAGTCCAGGTTGGGTCGATATGCTTGGTACTTGTAAACGCTGCCTCTGCTGGGGAAAACACCACGACGAGGACGGTACTGTGAGCCGGGCCAGAAGTTAGGGTCGTCAAGAATGGAGTAGGGCTGAAGGGCGCGCCGTGAGGACGACCGGGGTGGGTTGGGATCGGGGTCGTCACTGGGTTTACCGCTCTCTTCAAAGTCGTCATTATAGCCGAACCCAGACCTCATACTGAACTGGGCCAGGTATCGCTTCAGCTGCTCTGGTGAGAAGGCTCGGGCGGCAGGGCGTGGAGTGAAGGGTGCAGGGGCGGGTATGATGGCACTACACGCCTCCCCGACCCGGCA
>JAWZYT010006226.1:7500-10000 GCA_034508575.1 Petrolisthes manimaculis | reverse complement strand
CTCTCTCTCTCTCTCTCTCTCTCAGTCATCCAAATGCGTTCAAACTCTTTCCTTACCTATATGTCCCTACCTTCAACACACACACACATACACACACACACACACACACTATGACACATACAATACCCATAACACAGGAGCCAGCAAGCAAGCAGCAAGCAACCTCACTCACAAGCAAACAACAATGCACGCCTTTAAATGCCAGACAGACAGACAGACAGACGCAAGCAATCTTTTGTGCATACGGTGTGTGTGTGTGTGTGTGTGTGTGTGTGTGTATGTCCCTTAATTAACACTTTTAGAGAAGGAGTAATATTGCACTTGTTATCTCTCCTCTTTATCTCTCACTTGTTATCTCTCCTCTTTATCTCCTCTTTATCTCTCCTCTTTATCTCACCTGTTTACTGGATCTTTTATTATTATGGTGGTGTTGTTTTCTTAAAGGAGATGTAGTGGAGTCAGTGTAGTGATCTGCTTGAGGTTTGCTTGAGGTTTGCTTGAGGTTCTCTTCTCGTATACCACCAACCAATCTTACTTGTCCTTGTCCTTAATTGACTCGTCTGGTTAGGTTAGTTTTTTTTTTTTTTTTTTTCTTCTGTTCTGCTACGTTATTTATCTGAACCTGTTTGGTATTTACTGACTTCCTACGTTCTGGTCCTGTACGTTATGTTCTTGTACGTTGTTTGTAGGTTCTGATCTGGTCCTTTCTGCTTTCGTAGGTTTTGGTCCTGTACGTTCTTTTCTAATCTTGTAAGTTCTGATTTTGTACGTTCTGGCTTTCGTAGGTTCTGGTCCTGTACAGTTGTGATCTAGTTTTGTACGTTCTGATCTTGGTTCTGGTCTTGTACGTTCTGATCTATGGTCCGTTCTGATCTGGTCACACTCAGCTGGCCAGAGGAGGGAACGGAACGAGTGGAAGGGAGTGGATGGATGAAGAGATAATGGTGGAGTTCAGCTACAAATGAGTGATGGACATGCATATATATACGACACATCTATATATATACGAGACTCACTCACATAAGACCACCAGACAGACAGACAGACAGACAGTGAGTGTACAGTACAGTATATACTCAGTAACGCCTCATCACACCCACTACTCACCCACACTGTTTTGATTGAGGGTTACTTAATCGTCTTGTCCATCTATGCCTAACACGACCAACACCTTCATTGCTTGGGGGAGTATATAGATTATGTAAAGATTTATTTATCTATTTATTTGCTTATCTTTTTATTTATTTATTTATCTATTTATCTATTTATTTGCTTATCTTTTTATTTATTTATTTATCTATTTATTTGTTTATCTATTTCGTTCTTTATTTACTTATTTTTATTTTTTATTTTTTTGTTTGTGGATTTGTGTAAGCAGTGATATTCCTCGTTTATTCTTCTTTCTTCTTGTTCACTTTGCTTGTTTGCTTGTTCTTCCTCTCCTTTTGCTTGCTTGCTATTTCCGAACTTTGCTTGTCTGTAGATTTGCTTGTGAGAAATTATTTTGCTTGTGGTCTTCCTCTGGTATGATATTGTTTTTGTTTTTATTTTTATCTTTGTTTGGTATTTTTCGAAAAGATGCTCCTTGTTTTATTTTCCTAGTTATTTTATTTATTTTCTTATTTTACCTGTGTTTATATCCAACTTTGTATCTTCTTGTAATACACACACACACACACACACAAATAATGTTCTGTGGTCTCGTTTGTCCTATTTCAATCTGTCTTTGTATTTATTCACACACACACACAAACAAAGTATATTTTCTTTTTATTATTTTCAGACTGTTTTAATCTCACTCACACACAGTAATATTTTGGGGTCTGGTGTATTTTAATCAAGCACTTTTATAGGTATAGTATAGGGGTTAATCGAACAACACTGAACCTGAAACTAACTCTTGCTTCACATGTATCAAAACTGCCTATGTGTTGAGTTGAGTTGATGGTGTTGAGTTGATGGTGTGTTGTTGTGTCGAGACTGTTTTATACACACGTGTTACTCGGCCCACACACCAACACGATATGAATGATGTGACCAGCTCGGAAGAGAAACGAGATGTGTGTGTGTGTTTCTGTGTGTGTGTGTGTGTGTAAGGCAGGCACAACACCACAGGACCACTGAGTACCGCCCCCTACTCACACACACACACACACGCTACCACAGGAGGCAAGGAAATTTCTCTTTTCCCCCCCATCCTCTCACCCCACATCCTCAGTGCCCCTCCTGTTCACCCCCCACCCACACCCCACATCCTCCGTGCCCCTCCTGTTCACCCCCCACCCCACATCCTCCGTGCCCCTCCTGTTCACTCTTCCTTCCCCCTTACTATGTCACCCCACCCCACCCCACCCCACCTCTCTGCCCTTCTACTACCCATCCTATCACCCCTTCTACCCTTCCAATCACCCCTCCTATCACCCCTTCTACTACCTCTCTTATCACCCCTCCTACACCCCTCATTTCACCACATACTTTTCACTTCACACCATCTCTGATT
>JAWZYT010006226.1:0-2500 GCA_034508575.1 Petrolisthes manimaculis | reverse complement strand
GTTTGTTTATCTGTTTCTGTGTATTTACGTGTCTGTGTGTGTGTGTTTATATGTTTCTGTGTATTTACCTGTCTGTGTGGGTTTGTTTATATGTTTATGTGTGTTTTGTTTATCAGGTGTTTTGGGCCTGTATTTGGAATATAATCGAGTACCGAAAGTGTATGTACAAATCGACTCTGAGAACGAAAAAACAACGATTTTCAGCATGTTTGGCCCTGAATTTGGAATATAATAACAGAAGATGCATGCATATTTATGTAGGCTACGTGTTGCTTAGATCTCTGATATAATTCAATTAATTAATCAATTATTTATATTCTGAAAGTTGTAAATAAGTGTTATCTATCACATTATTTTGTTATTATGTTATGTGTTCTCGAAGAAAGAAAGAAATGTTATGTTGTTCACTTTTATCATTATTTCAGTTCAATTCCTATCAACACACACACATACATCTCTTTTACTAAAACCATTAAATAATGTAGAAAGTAAATTGCATGAATAAAAATAATAGTAATATATTTCTAACCATGTAGATATTTACTGCCTTAATAATTATAACTGAGTTTCCCCTTTGACTAGTTCTTTAATAAAACCAAAGAGAATTAGTTCTTTTTATGGGTACCTCGTATAAATAGCTACCGACCACCTTAAAGGGGTGCGGGAGTAGGGGACAGGCTGGGGGGGGGAGAATAGGGGGACAGGCTTTCTACCCACCCCTAGGATCGAGGTCAGGAATTACAGTCCACGTTAAATTATTTGTCATGTACCATTTTATTGTGAAGGAAAGAGCTATGGGTTAATGTTGTAGAATAGAATTATGTTTGTTTACATTACAACTGCATAGTCATACTGTAAAATGACGTTTTCTTTCTTTCAATACATATACAAGTACTGTACTTCCTTCCCTGTTGGTAGAGTTCACTTGGCATACATTATATTTGCTGTCTCTATAATATTCAACACTGACTCGACCATGCTGTCCAAGTCCATGTCTTCTCCCTCCTGTCTGCTCCCCGTCACTCTCCTCCTCCTCCTCCCTGTCTCCTCTCCCTCCTGGCTCCTCCTCCTCCTCCTCCTGAAGCCTAGGGTGGTGTCTAGGAATACTGCAGGGATGGCTGAGGCGAGGACAGCCACCAACCCCAGCAGCCACATACCAGCCTGGAAGTTGGTGCTCTCGTCGCCCACGTCAATACCCAGGAACCTTGGAGTCGGCAGGACGCGGCTCTCACCTTCGTCAGCAGTGTACGGAAGGAAAGGAACAGTTTGGGATCCGTCACTCTGTTCTTCGCTACTGGTTAGAAAGTGCTTGGAGTACGAGGGAGAGAGCGATGGTTCTGTCCCTCTCTTCTTGGTCAGTGGTTAGTAAATGTTTAGAGATACGAGAGAGAGGAGCGATGGTTCTGTCTCTCTCCTTTTCGTCAGTGACATGCATACTGTTAATGTTGTCTAAGTCTTTCAGTTCTCTATCGGTGTTTCTTATTGGAGTGGTGAAGATGTTGTGTTCGTTGTCATCATCACCGTCTATGAAGAAGAGGTCGAGTGTTTGGTGACCCGAATGTTTGACTCCATACTTGCTTCTTTCACCTTCCTCAGCGCCAGCAGTATATATAGTGGTCAGAACGGCACCTTGTTGTTGTCCTGTATGTGGTGGTGCATTGATCGATCCTCCCTTCCTTGGTCTGCCACAGAGAATAATCCGGCAGTTCTATCCAACATCTGCCTCCGTTCACCACACCTTCAGACACCACACCACCACTACCACTACCACTACCAGGCATATGTTCATCTTCAGTACGATAAACCTGCAGACACCAACACCACAACCAACACCACCACTACCACCACCACCAGGCGTATGTTCATCTTCTGACAGTGGGATGATTCACGTAGAGTCCTTGTACATGATATCTTTATTCACACACACACACAAATCACCATCACTGACACATAACGTAACTGTTTTACTACATGTACGGTATGTATGTGTGTGTGTGGTACAGTAGAAACACACACATATATTATACTGTATATATATAGTCACGAAAATCACTCATTGTAGAAACTGCAGTGAATGTGGCACTATAAATAATGAAATCTCTTCCATTCATTTTCTTATAATAAACCCCGAGTATGGTTCAAGGAGTTTATAATCACTAATCAACACCACGAGTTGGTTTCAGATTCAATAATAATGTTTGCCAAGTACGGTATATTATATGGGTTTAAATAATATATATATATATATAAATTGTAATGAGGTCAAATATTAAACTAACATGAGTTATCGTAATTTTAAAACTCCACTCTAAAAAAACTTACACAAGAGATTTATTGTGTATTTATCTGTCGTAAGTCTGTTTTTTATTATTATTATTATTATTATTATTATTATTATTATTATTATTATTATTATTATTATAAAAACCAGGGTGTAGGTTCTATGGGGTTGAGGTGTATGTCTGTGTGTGTGTGTGTCTGGAGGTGAGTGAGTGGTTAT
>JAWZYT010006225.1:35000-36852 GCA_034508575.1 Petrolisthes manimaculis | reverse complement strand
TAATATAATTCGATTTTCATTTTTCATTTTTCATTTTCCTTCCTTCAAGATATAATATATATAGTTCTATTTTCTATTTTTATTTTCTTCCTTCAAGATATAATATAATTCGATTTTCAGTTTTCTTCCTTGTGGATTTAATATAATTTTATTTTCAATTTTCTTCCTTCAGTATATAATATAAATATATATTTTTTTTTACCTGTCTTAATTATTCCTCTTTCGCTTATTTTCAAAACATCTTCTTTCTGTTTTTAATATAAATCTATATTCTTTGCCTGTTTGAAATTTTACTCCTTCAAAAAAAAATATAAATCTATTTTTTTTTATGTTAATTCTTCTTCTTTCGCATATTTTCAAAAACACCTTAAACTATATAATAAAACTCTAATTTTTTCTTGTTTTAATTCTTCCTCATTCATCTTATATATTGATAGATTCTCTGATTATGTTTATTTTTCTTCATTTTCTTATCTTTCAACACTTTCCTTTAATGTATATAGATACAAATTATTTATGGTTGTATTAAACTTTCCTTCATTTTTTACATAAATTATATTCAAACACTTTTCTCTCAGTAGGTAATATAAGTTTTTTTTCTTCCTGTGTTAATTATTTTGTCCTTAATTATTTGTCCTTAAATTTTTGTCCTTAATTATTTTGTCCTTAATTATTTTGTCCTTATTTTTTGTCCTTAATTTTTTGTCCTTAATTATTTGTCCTCAATTTTCTTTTAGTTTTAATTCTTCTTCCTTCATTGTATATAAATTTATTTTTCTCCTGTGTTATTTTTTTCTATTTCAGTTTACATTTATATTTATCTAGATTTTCCTCCTGTGTACATTTTTTTCTACTTCAGTATAATTATATAAATATATTTTTTTCTTGTATACATTATTTCCCTTTTCCTTATTTTCAATCATTTTATTCTCATTTATCATGATTATTTTTCATCCTTCGCTTATTCTTCACTTATATATATTTTTTTTTTTATTCTCTATTACTCTTTTCTTATTTTATCTTCTTGTGGATTATTTATTACTTTCTCACCTTACTTTTATTTTTATTAATTGCTCATTAATTATTTTCCCGTCATTCTTTTTCATTCTTGTTGTTTTCCTTTTTACTAATTCAACTCCTTATTTGTATCTATTTTTCCTATTTTTTCTCAGTACTTCTTTTCCTTAACTTTTTTATATATATTTTATCTTAAGCCAATTTTCAAACCCTGTTTTATTAATTTCCTTCATTATTCTTCACTTATTTCCTTTAATTTAATTTCTGTATTTAACTTTCTTTATTCTTACCTATTTATCTATTTATTTATTTATTTATTTATTTATTTATATTTTTATTCATTTATTTATTTATTTATTTCATTATCATCATCCGCATCGCTTATAAAGTGTTGCAATCATAAAGAAAATTTGAAGGATACAATTTCATCCAGACTATACAACAAAACGCATCATTTATATAATTATACAATATATAGTAATACTCTGTGTATCGGTACCATTTGAAGACCTCTGTAGCACCCAGTTCAGAATTGGGTTTAATTAATTAAAAGTCTACGGGGAAATAAAACACATTTTGGATGGCTAAAGAAATGTCTTGGGAACTTTATCATCGGTTCCTTGAAAAAAAAAAATATATATCTTTTTTTATCTATTCGGGTATACATATAATTTATATATATATATATATATATAATTTATATATTTATATATATAATTTATATATTTATATATATAATTTATATATTTATATATATAATTTATATATAAACTATTTTTTTTTTTTTTTAATTTAATATTATTTTCTATTTTGGTAAAAACAAATTAGTGTTGTG
>JAWZYT010006225.1:0-32500 GCA_034508575.1 Petrolisthes manimaculis | reverse complement strand
GTAAGTATGTAAATAAGTAAGTTATTATTTGTACGTAACTGTTTCTTGTCTCCAGTTCCTGCCTCTGTTTACATATGAGTGAGTGACTTAGCCTCTCTCTTGTAAACTCCTGTCTGTCTGTTTGTCTAATGCTTTCCCTGGTCTTATTGCCTGCTTGAACCACTCACTACCTCTACCATCACACCATATCCCCTAACATTATCCCTACTACCACCACTACCACCATCAGCACCACATCCCCCTTCCATTATCCCTACCACCACCACCACCACCACCAACATATCCATCACCACCACAACCACCAAAACCACATCCCCTACCACCACCACCACTAACACCCCCTACTACCACCCCTACCACCACTAACACCCCCTACTACCACCCCTACCACCACCACTACCCCCCTAACACTACCCCTACTACCACCACTACCCCTAGCCTGGTCACCGCCCGCCACCAAACCTGTCTGGCAAGCATGGAAAGCAACCAAAGATGTCCCAAGCACATGGCTAGTATGACGGGGTGTGTGTGTGCTTGCATTACCCTGTTGCTTTCTTGCTTGTGCTCTGATCAGCCGGGATTTTGGACGTTCGCTAGGTTTGTAAAGGAACGAATTTATGCCAGAATTAGAATCTGTGTGTGGGTGTTTTTTTTTTTTTTTTTTTTTTAAGGGACCCTGTGATGTAGTCAGAAAATTGGAGATATATGAGGCCTTCAAATATTGCCACGAAACACACACACATACATAATTTTCTAAGGAAGGTGTTTGTTTGTTTTGTGGCATGGTCAAGAGGAATCAGAAGTCTCCAAATTTCATACACAATCACAGGGTTCTTAATTAAGGGGAGATTCAATGTTTTGTTGGTGAATTTGAAGGTCTCTGATTCCTCCAAACTATACCACGAAACAGATGCACTATTAGTACCATTGAGGGCGTCTGTTTTCTGGTATAGTTAGGAGGAATCAAGTAGCTTTCCAATTTACCAACAAGAAAATTTCATCTTAATTTTACTCACCTGTTTATATTCCTGATTAGAAAGCAGGTGTAGGTTACTTACTCTGCCTTTAATATTCAAGTAGTAATATAATCATTATCCTAAAATATTCTATCCTTCCTATAATTCCTCTGCCTTTAAAGTTCTTACCTAAGATATTTGTATTGTCTATAGGAATTTATATTATACTTGTTGTGTGTGTCTCCCTTTTGCTAACAGTTATATTGATATGTAGGTAAATGTAGGATAAGAACGCTAAACTACACCGTCTGTTCACATCGCTATATATTAATGCATCACAACCATTACTTTAATAATAGAATAATTTTTCTTTTCCAAATGCATATATTCCTCGATATATTTTTACACACACACACGCACACAAATACACACACACACACACACACACACACACACACACACACACACACACACACACACACACACACACACACACACACACACACACACACACACACACACACACACACACACACACACACACATACACACACACCACACACACACATACCACACACATACCTGCACATACATAAACACACATACATATATATATATATATACTTTATATTGGGGCATTCATGCAAGGAAATTCTAGTTAATGATGATGTTCAGGGGCGAAAAGGGTAGGATATGTTTATTGTGGACACCTATAGCCAGACAAATAGAAACATAATATATATTTCTTTACATTTTGTTGGTGATTGAAACCTCGTGTACACACACACTAACAGCGCCAACACTTTGGGTCGATTCCACAGTGGTATTTGTTTGTAAGCTTCCTAACCAACCACACTTGTAAGGCTTCATTATTTTCCAAAGGTCGAGTATCCACATTCACAAAATCTATCCAACAGTTAGATAATGATGATGATCACTGTAAAGTCGACTCAACAAATTCACTAACTAATTCACCCATAAGACATTTACACGGCTGAGATTATTTCGTTTGGGTGCTTACAAACCAATACCAACCACTGTGGAATCAACCCTTCGTAAGTTACCGCATAAACATCACATAGACGAGAAGTGAAATGATAAGTGACTGAGAGTGTATCCAAGAATTCAAGTCTTATTAAGGAGAGGGTACAGTATAGGCATTTTTGGAAATAATGATTCCTCCAAACTATTCCCAGCAACAGAACACCATTATTTTTGTTAATCTGGTCCTGTTTCCTGGCATACTTTAGAGGAATCAAGGCACTCCAATGTACCAAAAGTATACTCTCCCCTTAAGGTGGTATTTAGCTTTTGTTACATTGGAGTGCCTTGATTCCTCTAAAGTATGCCAGGAAACAGGACCAAAAGAGCAAAAATAATGATGCTCTGTTGCTTGGAAGAGTTTGGAGGATTCAGTTGCTCCAAATTAATCAACACCGAATTTCCTCCTTAATTAAGAGAGAGTTAAGATTCTAAACATTATCAGTCTGTGTACACATTCGTAGTGCAGAATAAATTATTAACCATCGTGGGGACCGAATGATAACGATAGGCGTAGCTTTTTCGGTTCAGTTTTTGGCCATTCAGTCGATAGGCGTAGCTTTCTCGGTTCAGTTTTCGGCCATTCATTCAGTCAGTCAGTTTGCGTATTACTGCTGTCTTAGTATGAGAGTTAAGATTATTTTTGCCCCTACTTGTTTGAAGATGTTAGATAGGGTTTTCTTTCTAGGGTCAGTTTTTGGTCATTCAGTTAGTGAGTTCACGTATTACTGCTGATATTATGTTATGATAGCTAAGATTATATTATGTTATGATAGCTAAGATTATATTATGTTATGATAGCTAAGATTATATTATGTTATGATAGCTAAGATTATATTATGTTATGATAGCTAAGATTATATTATGTTATGATAGCTAAGATTATATTATGTTATGATAGCTAAGATTATATTATGTTATGATAGCTAAGATTTTATTATGTTATGATAGCTAAGATTATAATTATTATGTTATGATAGCTAAGATTTTATTTACCCCTACGTGTTTGAAGACGTTACATAGGATATAACAGATGATGATAATGATTATATTAGTTTTGTAAAAGGTATGTAATGTATGTATGTATGTATCTATGTATGTATGGGTGTTGGTAAATCTGGAGCAATTAAGTCCTCCAAACTATTCCAAGCAACAAAACACCATATTTTTTGCTCTTCTGGTCCTGTTTCCTAGCTTACTTTGGAGGAATCATGGCACTCCAATGTACCAAAAAAGAATTACCACCTTAAAAGGCATCACAAATTTTGGCTATTAAATTGTTTACCCTTGTTAATGTCTCAAAACTTCAATAATTGATAATAATAATAATAAAAATAATAATAATAATAATAATAATAATAATAATAATAATAATAATAATAATAATAATAATAATAATAATAATAATAATCATAATAATAATAATAATCATAATAATCATAATAATCATAATAATAATAATAATAATAATAATAATAATAATAATAATCATAATAATCATAATAATACGGTATGACTAATATTTTTGTACCTCTGCTATCTGTATAGTTTGAAGTCATTCCAATTGAGATCATTTGGTGCCTTTATTTACTGTCTCAAGGTGTTCGAAGCACACCTGGATACTTATTAGTGTTCGTGACTGTACATACATTGGAAAATAAATTCTATAAACAATATATATATTTAGCATCCATATTATTTCATAACCAGTTTCAATTTATGCTCAAACTTTGAATCATTTTAACATGTAACTTTAATTTATATGTAATAGTTAAATATGTATAATATCAGCCATTTTGCGTACGTAACCCGTAGTCTATGTAAGGAAATTCAATGTGTGTATTTTGTTTATAATGTTGGTGTATGCTCCATGACACTAATTAGTTACAGTAAGTTTACGCTTGTGATGTCAGCCGGGAAGGGCAACTTTGCTGTGTCTGTATGTGTGTGTAATAGTTTGAACAGGTAGAGAACACCTTTGAAATGTTAAAACGGTGTTATTGTTTTATATAAATTTGTCTTATAGGTTTAGCAAAATATTTGGCAAAGAATTATAGGCAAAACCGGTAGTATTTTTATTAAAAAAAAAAGATATATACATAAAAATAAATATACATATACCGGTATCGCAAAGAAATATTGACATAAACAGTGATATTTTTATATAAAGTTAGCCATATACATTTAATATATATATATGCCAAAGAACTATAGGCAAAAACGGTGTTATAATATACAAAGTTAGCGATATAAATCAAAAAGAAATTTATGGCAAAGAACTATAGACAAAAACAGTGATATTTTTATATAAAGTAAGCTTCACACATTGAAAAAAAAATGGCAAAATACTATAAGCAAAAACAGTGTTATAATATATAAAGTTAGCCATATGCATAAAAAAAAAAATATATATATATATATGGCAAAGAATTCTAGGCCAAAATTTCCATAAGCTAAGACCTAAAGCGAAGAAATTATTGTCCCTGAATGTGGGATGGACAGGGAGTGAAATATTTACACCAATATTTCATAGAGGATCCTTTATTGATGACGTTTCTCAGCACCAGGGGTCAGTCACGTTAGTTAAGGGTAAACAATACAATCATAGACGAGGTGTGATGTTGTGTTGTCTTATGTTGATGTTGTGTCGTGTTGTGTTGTGTTGTGTAAGGTGTTGTCATATGTTGATGTTGTGTATGGTGTTGTGTTGTGTAAGGTGTTGTCTTAAATTGACGTTGTGTAAGGTGTTGTGCAAGGAGACGTGATGGGTCTCAAAATTCCACACACACACCCGAAATAAAAATGAATACATAAAAAGAATATTAAAAATAATAATGAAAATAAAACTACTACTATCAGTAATAATAATAATAATAAATAAATAAATAAATACATAAGTAAATATATAAATACTAAAAATAAAAATAAAATAACTGATAAAATATATAATAATAATAATAAAAATATTAATAATAATAATAAATAATAATAATAACAGCGAATTTTAGCATTTTTGTTCAATAACTTGCAGACGATTTTACTGTGGAAAGAAAACACTGACAATATTCAAATATAAAAAAAAAAATAATTTAACAAAAAAAATATATATAATTATTAATATATAAAATAAGAATATATAAAAATTAATATATAATAGTGATGAGCTTTGAGTAAGTAACCTTCCTAAATAAAAAAAACATATGTAATAAATTTAAGGAAAAGTTCTCTTGTTGGTAAATTGAAAGGCAAGTGATTCCTCCAAAATATTCCCAAAAAAAACAGACTCCCTCAGTGGTACTAATAGGGTTTGTGTTTCGTGGCATAGTTTGGAGGAAGTAGAGATCTTCAAATTCACTAATAATTGCATCTCCCCTTAATACTGTAAAAAGTAAATATTTGCCCATCGTCTAAGTTATAAAAATCGAAATATGTATAAATAATGTAACTTTGAAAACCACATCGATAAATTTACTATATATTTCTTCAGCCTCGTGTAATGTGAAGAGTCATGTGTGCGTGTGTGTGTGTGTGTGTGTGTGTGTGTGTGTGTGTGTGTGTGTGTGTGTGTGTGTGTGTGTGTGTGTGTGTGTGTGTGTGTGTGTGTGTGTGTGTGTGTGTGTGTGTGTGTGTTTGTTTGTTTGTTTCGTGGCAACATTTGATTGACTCGTTTACCTCCAATTTTCTCTGACTACATCACAGGGTCTCTTAAGGTGGTAGTTCTATTATGTTAAATTGGAGTACCCTGATTCCTCCAAAGTAGGCTAGGAAACAGGAGCAGAAGAACAAAAATAATGGTGTTCTGTTGCTTGGAATAGTTTGGAGGATTCAGTTGCTGCAGATTTACCAACACAAAACTTTCCCCTTAACGTAAAGACAACACAAGAAAACAGAGAGAAAAAAAAGGGAAAGAGAGAAGGAAGAGAGAAGGAAGAGAGAAGGAAAAGAGAAGGAAGATAGGAGGAAGAGAGAAGGAAGACAAACCTGTTATAATTTATTTGTGTATTTGTGTATTTTTTATAGTATATTTGTGTATTTGTGTATTTTTTATAGTGTATTTGTGTATTTTTTCGTTTCATTATCTAAACACTGTATCTACTCTCAGAGACTCAGTATGGCGTTGGACTCTCAAACTTTGTATGGACTTGGAATATTTAGTGTGGATTTAGACTTAGCATAGATTAGAGACAATTATGGAATTAAATTAACTGCTGGTTTAGATTTGGCTCAGAATTGTGTGGGTTTAGTCTGATGATGTTGAAGGGGTGGAGGGGAGGGGAGGGGGGGTAGAAATGAGGGAGGGGGGGAGATGAAGGGGTAGGAGTGAAGGGGGGAAATGGAGGGGTAGGAATGAGGGAGAGAAGTGGAGGGGACTGGAGTAAAGGGGTGGGAGAGGTAGGTAAGTAGAGAGAGAATGAAAGATCAAGAGAAAGACAGATATAAACATACTCTAGATCGATAGTCAGGTAGATGATTGAAGAGAGAGAGAGAGAGAGAGAGAGAGAGAGAGAGAGAGAGAGAGAGAGAGAGAGAGAGAGAGATAGGAATAACTGTGGGTAGGCAGAAGAGGTGAGAGAGAAGAGAGGGAGGGAATGGGGGTATGAAGGAAGGGAGGTAAAGAAAGGACATTGAGAGAGAGAGAGAAAGAGAAAGAGAGAGAGAGGAATAGAAGAGAAGAGAAGAGAAGAGAAATGAGAATTAAGGAGAAATAGAGAAATGGAGGGAAGGAGGGAGGGAGGAACACGGAATGGTAAGAGGGAGGGAGGGAGGGAGGGAATTTAAAGGACGGGAGGGAGAGGGGGGAAAGGGGGAGGGGACACACCACACACACACACATACATACACAGGCAGGGGGACAAAGAGAGAGTAGTGAGGGGGAGAGAGAGAGGAGGGGCGACGGAGGAAAGACAGAATGGGGGGAGGGGGTCCTGGGAGAATGGCATGAGGAGGGTAAGAGGGAGGAGGAGGAGGAGGAGAGGTGAGGGGTGAGGGGTGTGGGGGGGACGAGACGAGAGGACAGGGAGACAGTAGCCAGGGGATCCCACCACTCCCTCTCCTGTCACTCACTCAACCCCGTTTTCTCTCTCGTGGTGGGTAACAAGAGAGGGGACTCCGACAGAATGAACACCCACTTCTACTTTCCCTCTTATTCCCTCTTTAGTTATGTTGGTGTGTGTTGGTGTCGTGGGTAATGCCGGCGAATAATTATATGTGATGTATGTGTGAACCTTCATGTCTCGAAACTACATAGCCACGCGCCACGTTCGCTATGTAAATGATGTTATTATTTCATTAGGCATGATAATTAACTAATATATGTAATTATTACGCCTAGAATTAATGTAATCAATTGGTGATATTTCATGAAAAGATACAAGGCTAAATGCTACTTCAAGACTGGCTATTTTCAGTAAAGTTTTATTTTGGATGATATATTTTAGGATAAACTTTTCAGGCAACAAACAGTATTGATCTTGGCAGTAAAGTGTTTTCTCTGGATATTTTCGGCATTTTCCAGCATTTATTCCCCCTGATAGAACTGTTTTCATAAGTTTATAAATATGTCAGATGAAATAGACAAGAATTAAGTAATGCAAGATACCTATAAAGATGTAATGACAATGTTTATAGTTATATTCCTATGAGTTATATTTTGAGGGGTTTCATGTGAATAAGAAAATATTTAATGCTATCATATGTTTTTTCGAATCATATGGTTTTTTTCAGGAGACTTTGGGTGAAGGTTTTTTGTTTATATTCGGGATAGTCTAACAGGAACAGTCGCGAGCAGTAATAAGTATACAGGTTTGATTGAAGCTTTGAACTGTCCACCAATTCACAAACGAAATAATTCCCATGATGGAGAGGTTATTGTGCATTTATTTCATTTACTGTCTTTACCTATTCGAAGCACACCTGAAGACTTATTAGTGTTCGTGACTCAACAACATCTAGGGAGTTATCAATTTGTTTCGGCTTATCTAAATACAAGAGTAACCTAACCTAACCTAACCTAACCTAACCTAACCTAACCTAACCTAACCTAACCTGATCAAATCTTACCTAACCTAACCTAACCTAACCTAACCTAACCTAACCTAACCTGATCAAATCTTACCTAACCTAAGCTAACCTAACCTAACCTATCCTATCCTGTCCTGTCCTATCCTAACCTAACCTAACCTAACCTAACCTAACCTAACCTAACCTAACCTAACCTAACCTAACCTAACCTGATCAAATCTTAAGGACCCTGTGATCGTGTATGTAAATTGGAGGCTACTGATTCCTCCTGACTATGCCACGAAACACACTCCTTCCATATAGGTGTGTGTGTGTTTCGTGACAATATTTGAAGGACTCATTTACCTTCAATTTTCATACTACATCATTGGGTCTCTTTACTCATGTTAGAAGAAACATTTGACAACAAAATCAAAAACGAAAATAGGATAACAAAAACACCCTTATAATTTTTTAGTTGATAAATGAATGGAAATAAATATACCGGCATTTAGAACAGCAATACAATTCTTAAACTCCCATAACAAAGTGATTGACATACATAATTATCTATAAAGGATATAAGGATGTAGCTTATAATTTATATATCAATATGGGAAAGTGTATAATAAGTGAACAAAATATTTCTTACAAAACAAAAACACCGACTTCGACCAACACAGACGGAGTAGTAAAACGGGCAGATTTTGTGGTAGTGGTAGTGGTAGCAGTTTTTGTGGTAGTGGTAGTGGTGGTGGTTGTGGTGGTGGTGGTGGTTTTGGTTGTGGTGCTGGTAGTGGTGGTTGTGGTTGTGGTAGTGGTTGTGGTGGTGGTAGTGGTAGCAGTGGTTGTGGTAGTGGTACAGGTTTAGTTTGGAAGTAGGAGCAGAAGATGTAATTTCAAAATAATGTGTCATAATAATAAATGTGTCCTATTAATAAATGTGTCATAATAATAAATGTGTCATAATAATAGTCGTTCATCAGATAAATAAAACTAAGCAAGCCATTTTCGTGAATCTTATGAAACATTAAGATTACAGATATCAACAACATGTATAGTTTTGCATCAATTTTCGGGGCCGTTTCAACTTGGGGCGTCGCAGGAGTATTGGGCGTGACTGTACAGGTCCCGTAGCAGGAATAAGATTTGCAAATTTTTCCAGAATGATTGAAATTGTTAGTAGGTAAACTGGAGTAGGTAAACTTGTGGTAGGTAGAATTGGGATAGGTAAAATTGCGGTATATTGGAATAGGTAAATTAAGGATAGGTAAAATTGCGGTATATTGGAATAGGTAAATTAAGGATAGGTAAAATTGGGGGTAGGTATATTGTTAGTAGGTAAAATTGCGGTAGGTATATCGGAGTAGGTAAAATTGAGGGTTTGGTAAATTGGGGTAGGTGAATTGTTTGTTAGTAAATAAAATTGGGGCAGGTAAATTGGGGTTTTGGTAAATATGGGTAGGTAAATTGGAAGTTTGGGTAAATTGGGGTATGTAAAATTGCGGTATATTAGAATAGGTAAGTTAGGGGTAGGTAAAATTGAGGGTTTGGGTAAATTTGGGTAGGTAGGTATATTGTTAGTAGGTAAATTGAGGTAGGTAAAATTGAGGGTTTAGTAAATTGGGATTGGAAAATTGGGGGGTTGGTAAAATTGGGGTAGGTAAATTAGAAGTTTGGGTAAATTGGGGTAGGTAGGTAGGTAGGTAGGTAGGTAGGTAGGTAGGTAGGTAGGTAGGTAGGTAGGTAGGTAGGTAGGCCTTTGTGTTGTGTGTGGACCAATCATGATGACGACTCCTGGTGATGATAGTTATGATTAGCAGTAACAGTAAGAGCAAGTCGTGGTGGGGTTCTATCACATTATAATTACCAATGCTATTATCAAACTTTACCCCAGCCAGCACTGCGTATAGTAGTACTCTGGGCGGTGTGTGATGATTAATGCTCTTTTCCACCCCCTTCTAAACACACCACTCTCATTCCACACATAATTTTATCTCAACCATGAACACCACTAGTTTACTTTGTGACTGTGTAGCATATTGGAAAGTCGAGGAAAAGTAGTGTAGCACTTATAATTATGGGGAGAATATACTTATACTTTTGGTACATTAGACTGCCTTGATTCCTCCAAAGTATGCATTGAAACAGGACCAGAAGATCAAAAGTAATGGTGTTCTGTTACTTGGAATAACTTGAAGGAATCAGTTTTATATATATATATATATATATATATATATATATATATATATATATATATATATATATATATATATATATATATATATATATATATATATATATATATATATATATATATATATATATTAGATATATATATATTTACTAACACTCTACTACTCCCTTAATTAAATACCTAAATTCCTGATTCATTTCAAGTTTAGTATTAAGGAGTAAGTTGGTTATTTCCAGTTACGTATAATTTCTAAGGGAAGTTATATGGATTTTAGTGAGCATGTGTGTGTCTGTGTGTGTGTGTGTGATAGATGCTTGATATCAATTGCAACTGACCATTAAAATATATTAATGATTATGTTATTATTATGGGAGATCCCTATATGTATATGCTTAGGTAGAAATTAATTATTCTTCCCTTGTTTAACCCTTCTAAGTGTTCTTACTTTTCTCTTATATACATTTTTCGTGTCCTCTTCTTATGCGAAGTAATAAGAAAATAATCGTATTTTCATCTTATACGAAGTTAAAAAAAATGTAGGTTGTGTTGGTTAAAGGGAGGAAATTTGTTGTTGGTAAATCTGGTATAATTAATTCTTCCAAAGTGTTCCAAGCAACAGAACACCATTAATTTTGTTCTTCTGGTCCTGTTTCCTAGCATACTTTAGAGGAATCAAGGCACTCCAATGTAACAAAAAAATAATAATTACCACCTTAAGTATCTTATAAGAGGAAATTATCAGTTCTAGGGAGGATGACACTTAAACGCTGGTCGAGCCGATTCAGTTTTCACATGCAGAAGAGTTGAAAGGCAGGGAGAGAAGGAGGGATGCATGTACAGGTAACAAGAGGTGAGAGAGAATGAGATGAGGGAGAGAAGGAGAGAGAATGAGATGAGGGAGAGAAGGAGGGATGCATGTACAGGTAACACAGGTAAGAGAGAATGAGATGAGGGAGAGAAGGAGAGAGAATGAGATGAGGAGAGAAGGAGGGATGCATGAACAGGTAACACAGGTGAGAATGAGATGAGGGAGAGAAGGAGGGATGCATAGACAGGTAACAAGAGGTGAGAGAGAATGAGATGACGGAGAGAAGGAGGGATGCATAGACAGGTAACAAGAGGTGAGAGAGAATGAGATGAGGGAGAGATAGGGGTGGTGGGTTGGTAGGTAGGTTGGTTGAGAGGTGAATGACGTATTGGATATTGAGTGATGAAAGGTGTGTAGAGAGGGGGGAGTGGAGAGGGGACATTAGTAGTTGGAGCTGTGGGAGGGAAGTGGAGGAGAAAGTTTGATTGGAACATGAGTGAGTGAATGATGCGTGAGTGACTGACAGGGGTAAGAACAGATAGGTAAGGAGGATAGATGAAGAGAGGTGAATGAATCAGAGGTTGGGTATTTGGGTAGAGGAGATTGATAGATAAGGAGGATAGAGGAAGAGAGGTGAATGAATCAGAGGCTGTGTATTTGGGTAGAGGAGATTGATAGGTAAGGAGGATAGAGGAAGAGAGGTGAATGAATCAGAGGTTACATGTGTATTTGGATAGAGGAGATTGATAGATAAGGAGGATAGAGGAAGAGATGTGAATGAATCAGAGGTTGTGTATTTGGGTAGAGGAGATTGATAGGTAAGGAGGATAGAGGAAGAGAGGTGAATGAATCAGAGGTTGGGTATTTGGGTAGAGGTTGCAAGGGTAAGGTTGGGTACTTGAGAGGTATATACAGTACATGGAAAATTTATAAGAAGTACTATAGGTGTGGACGTAATTATTTAGGAACATAGATGAGAATTGTAGGAAAGGTGAGGACATGATAGATTAATAATATGACTGTGGGGAAAAATGTATGTATGATTTAGATCTTAAGTGAGAAATTAAATAGTATAATTATGAGTTTGGGAATTTCAAAGATAGAAATAAAGGGTAAAATGAAAGCTGTAAAAACATGAGTGGTTGATAAATAAAGATGGGAAAAGTAAATGAGAAACGATAAAAGTATGAGAGATGAATAAAGATGGGAAGAATAAGTATGAAAGATAAAAGCATGATTGGCGGATAAAGAAATTTGGGAAGAGTAAATGAGAAGCGATAGAAGCATAAGAGAGTGATTCATAAGGATGTAATAATAATAATAATAATAATAATAATAATAATAAATACAGAAAGAGAATAGGAGAAGGAGGAATGAAGTAACCAAGTATAAGCAATTCGTCTATGTCATCAAATCATATAGTATATTTTTATATAGATAGCAATCCCGACCACCTATAATATAACAACAATAACAATAACAACAACAACAACAACAACAAACTCCTAGCGCACCCAACACCGTTTCATTTTCAGGAATTACCGCTGTTTTCGTATTTTAAATCGAGATGTCGCTCGGTCCATGAGTGATGCCGTAGTGAGGAGGATGTGTCCGGGATCCAGCAACAGAACACGACTTCCCCTTCACATACACACATAAACAAACACTTCTGAGGGGGATTGTATGGGGTTAAATAAGGCACCGTTTGTTGTGGATGTGATGTATGTGTGTGTGTTTCTCTCAGTGGGTTCGGGTGTGTCTAAAAGTGAGGTGTTTGTGGCCCGTGTGTAACCGAAGATGGGGTCACTGCCGTCCGAACGTGGGGTAACAGAGGCGTTCAACATGGCTGCCGGGAATGAGAGAGGCTGATAAATACAACATCCCCCCCTGATTATTTTCTTACTCTGTCGCTGTTTTGTTTTTGTTTTGGCGAGGTCGAGGCAGAGCACTGAATAATAATAATAATAATCTCTTCTTTATTCTCAGCTCTTCATGTTGTGGCCACGTGACTAGTATTTATTTTTTATCATTTATTTATTAATTTATTCTCTCTCTCTCTCTCTCTCTCTCTCTCTCTCTCTCTCTCTCTCTCTCTCTCTCTCTCTCTCTCTCTCTCTCTCTCTCTCTCTCTCTCTCTCTCTCTCTCTCTCTCTCTCTCTCTACCTCTCTCTACCTCTCTCTCTACCTTTCTCTACCTTTCTCTACCTCTCTCTCTACCTCTCTCTCTCTACCTCTCTCTCTCTACCTCTCTCTCTCTCTCTCTCTTACCTTCTCCTCTTTCCTCCTCTTCTATTATTCTCTTTATTCCCTTTCTTTTTCCTTTTATCATCTCTTCCTTTTCTTTTACCTTCTCCTCTTTCCCCATTCCTATTATTCTGTTTCTTCCTTTTCTATCTTTTATTTTTTTCCCTTTCTTTGCCTTCTTCTCATTCCTCATCTCCTTTTATTCTCTCAATTACCTTTCCTTTGCCTTCTTTTACCACGTATTTTAATTTCCTTTGCCTTCTCTTCCCACATATTTTCATTTCCTTTGCCTATCTTCATTTAATTATTTCTCTTAGTTCCTTGTTCTTTTTTACCCTCTCCTCTTTTACCTACTTCTCTTTTACCCTCTCCTCTTTTCTCATCTTCTTTTTCTCTCATTTACCGTATTTATTCCCTTTATCACTATCCTCCTTTCATTCTTCACACTCAAGAAAAGAGAGAGGGAGAGGGAAGAGAGAGAGAAAGAGAGGGAGAGTGAGAGAGTGACAAGGAAGAGAGAAAGAAAGGCAGAGTAAGAAGGAAGAGAGAGAGAGAGAGAGAGAGAGAGAGAGAGAGAGAGAGAGAGAGAGAGAGAGAGAGAGAGAGAGAGAGAGAGAGAGAGAGAGAGAGAGAGGAATTAAGTTTTACACAATATAAAGTAAAATATCATCTTAACTTTTCACCATAAATTTTCCCTCTATGAATCATTACCCTTCTATTATGTTCATTCTCCATATCTTTATTTATTTTCTTCGTTACATATCTTTATTATCCATTCCAGTGTCTCAAACTTTATGATATCAACCTCCATCTATTTTTTCCTTTTCATAAATATATGTATATATATATATTTTTTTTTTTGGGGTGGGGTGGAGGGTGATCATATTTTTACCTGTGTATAATTTTTCTGTCTGTCTTTCGATTCTCTTTTCCTTTTCTTCCCCTAACCACACACACACACACACACACACACACACACACACACACACACACACACACACACACACACACACACACACACACACACACACACACACCTCCTCCCCTTCTCTTGTCTTCTGTTTCTCACCTCTCTTTGTCCTCATCCACCCACCCTTCCCATTTTTTTATCCACTAAGAAAATAGAGTAACAGAGAGAGAGTGGGGTGAGGGGCAGAGAGAGAGAGAGAGAGAGAGAGAGAGAGAGAGAGAGAGAGAGAGAGAGAGAGAGAGAGACAGACAGACAGACAGACAGACAAACAGGTAGAGAGACAGAGAGTGAGTGAGAGACAATGCCAGATTCTCCTCCCTTTCTCTACAGCACCAAGTAAATCTCAAAGCTTATCTACGCCTCCATTCTCACTCCAGATTATGCCCCAAAAAATACACAGGGACAATTTTTTTTTTTGAGACGCACGTTGGGGCTTTTTTTTTTTTTTTTTTTTTTTTTTTTTGAGGGGAAGGGCATTTATTTAACTGTACGGGGCATTTATTCTTCTATAAAGGGCTTTTATTTTATCTTCATAGGGTATTTATTTATCTCTCGGGTATTTTTTTTTTAATCTTCATGGGGCATTTATTTTATCTATGTAATTTATGTAATATTTTATTTTTTTATGTACAGACCAAAATTATGAGAGAATTAATGTGTTCTCAATTTTTTTTTATTTTTTGTTGAGATACAGACCAAAATTATTATATTGCTATTTATTATTATTATTATTATTATTTTTATTGTTAGTATTAGTATTATTGTTAGTATTGTTATTCTTATTGTTATTGTAATTATTATTCATATAATAATAATTATTATGATTATAATATAATAATAATAATAATTATTAATTTTTTACACTACGAATTAGACTGAGGCAACAAGGATATTTTTTACATCCCTATTCATTTTTCCAGATACTTGACACCTGTAAAAAAAAAAAAAAAAAAAGTTGTTTACAAAGGACTTGAGGCATTTCTGAACGATCACACTTTGTTTGTTATGAAATGCTAATTAAATTTTTGTGGTATCTGATTGTTTTTTTTTTTTATTATGAATGATGATCAGCATTTAGATAATTTAACATTAAGGGATCCTGTGATATAGTAAGAAAATTGGAGATAAATGAGTCCTTCAAATATTACCACGAAACACACACACACACACACCTATATGGATGGAGTTTGTTTCGTGGCATGGTTAGGAGGAATCAGGAGCCTCCAATTTTCATACACGATCACAGGGTCCTTAAGGGGGAAGTTTTGTTTTGGTAAATCTGGAGCAACTGAATCCTCCAAACTATTTCAAGCAACAGAACAACACTATTATTTTTGTTCTTGTGGTCCTGTTTCCTAGCATACTTTGGAGGAATCAAGACACTCCAATGTACAAAAAAAAAAAAAAAAATTACCCCCTTAATTAAAAGAAATTGAAACAAAAACCCGCACGAGGACTGAAAGCACTAAGATATGTATTTGTGTAATTATTATGTATTTGTGTAATTATTGTATGTAATTATTCTGTATTTGTGTAATTATTGTAAGTAAATTTTATGTATTTGTGTTTACTAAGTTTGTAATTATTCTGTATTTGTGTAATTATTGTAAGTAAATTTTATGTATTTGTGTTTACTAAGTTTGTAATTATTATGTATTTGTGTTTACTTGGGGTGGAATTATTTAGTATTTGTGCTAATTATGTACTTGTGTTTACTAGGTATGAAAGCATATTCTGTAATTGTGCTTAATAGGTGTGTAATTGTTATGTAATTGTTCTTACTAGGTATGTGGATATTTTGTATTTGTATTTACTATGTATATATGTGTTTGTGTGTGTGTGTATGTGTGTGTGTGTGTGCGTGTGCGTGTGTGTGTGTGTAACTTTGCTTACTTGGCACACCCTTGTAAGATGTTCACTTGTGTATGTGTATGTGTGTGTGTGTGTGTTGGTGCATGGAAAATGTTGCATGTTATGGCTGTGTGAGTGTGTGTGTGTGTGTGTGTGTGTGTGGTATAAAACTACATTCGAGGTTAGTTCCACAATGTGTGTGTTTTGTGAGTGAGTGTGGTGGAGGTGGAGGCTTGTGCGTGTGAGTTGCGTGCGTGAATGGATATATAACTGCGTGGAGCAAGTAAGTTGTCCATATATGTGTGTGCATGTGCGTGTGCTTGTGCATGTGAGGGAAATCAGCGTGTGGGAGTTTGTGCATGACTGAGCCTGCGTGTGTGTGTGTGCCTGTGTGTGTGTGTGTGTGTGTACAATGGAGAGAATGAACACATGCTTGGTGTAGTGTGTGTGTGTGTGTGTGTGTGTGTGTGTGTGTGTGTGTGTGTGTGTGTGTGTGTGTGTGTGTGTGTGTGTGTGTGTGTGTGTGTGTGTGTATACAGAGGATGCATGAATGTGTAAGAGGGATTTTAGAATGTGTATGTAGGTGCCTTGGTATTTGAGATGTGAGAGTAACACGTGTATTTATTTCAACATGTACAGTCACAACACACAGTCATTGAACAGACTTCCCTTTACACCGTGGTCAAGTACTATATGCCACGACTGTACCATGAGTGCGTATTTAGGGACCCTGTGATCGTGCATGAAAATTGGAGGCTTCTGAATCTTTCGGACCATGCCACGAAACAAGCTCCTTACATATAGGTGTGATAGGTGTGTGTGTTTCGTGGCAATATTTGAAGGACTCAATTACCACGGGGTTCCTTAAGGGGAGATTCGCTTTTTTCAACATATGTAGAGAAAGGCCAACTCGAATCTGCTAACCCTGACATTGAGAGATGCTTTCTACGTATGTACAGTTGGAGACATGAATGGGTGGTACAGCCCAAGTGAAAGATGGTCAATTTCTCCCAATATCAAGTTACTTAGTGCCAAATAGGAGACATTAGGGGCAGAAGTCAGTATTAAGGATGGTGTGTGTGTGTGTGTGTGTGTGTGTGTGTGTGTGTGTGTGTGTGTGTGTGTGTGTGTGTGTGTGTGTGTGTGTGTGTGTGTGTGTGTGTGTGTGTGTGTGTGTGTTCCTTAGTGCCAAATAGGAGACATCAGGGGCAGAAGTCAGTATTGGCGATGGTAATAAAAAGCAAGTACCTGATAATAGACACACATGGTTACTCAAATGGGACAAGTAAGAATCTTTCACCTGGGCTGTACCACCCATTCATGAGTCCACCTGTATGTATGTATGTATGTATGTATGTATTTTATGTGTATTATCCTCACCCTGATACTGTCAAGCCTCTCTCAGGTGTATTAGTAAAGCCTCTGTTTGTCTGAAAGGGATTAAGTTCGAGGCATCAAACCCTAATATAACGCTTAACTAAAAACAAAAGAAATGGTGATTTAATATTTATATGTTAATCTCCTATATAATGTGTTTTTAAGAGACAGATTTTACCTTATATTATTTAAGGATTCCCGCGATGTAGTAAGAAAAATATTTGGAGGTTACAGAGTTCTTCACACATTGTCACGAAACACACACACACATACACACACACACACACACACACACACACCTACATAAAATGAGCTTTTTTGTTTTGTGGCATAGTCAGGAGGAATCAGAAGCAACCAAGATATTATTAATTATTCAGTTGGTATTCGATGGTCAAACTAATTCAAGACGTCCTATTTTTTTTCTTACACACAAAAGTTATTCATTGTGTAAAAAAAAAATATAAAAAAAATAATCTACTTTGGTATTAATTCTCTAACGTTAGTAATTATTTCACTATCATGATATTCTTTGAGAATTTCGTAATATCCTTTCATGAACTTCGTTATATCCCGTGAGAATTTCGTAAAATAATTTGATAATTTCGTTATATCCTTTGAAAATTATGTAATATCTTTTCATGAACTTCCCATGAAAATTTCGTAATATCCATTTAGAATAATGTGATATCCTTTCATATATTTCGTAATGTCCTTTCAGAATTTAGTAATATCCTATCAAAATTTCGCCGTATCTTTTCATGGATTTCGTAGTACAGTATTCTATCACAAATTCGTTATATCCTTTGAAAATTTCGTAATATCCTTCGTAAATTTTCATAGGAGCTTGGAGTATTTCATGGAAGGTAAGATGAAGTTAATTCCTCGTTAATAACATACACTATATGGAAGAAAAATAGTACTGTGTTTTGTATGTGTAGATGTAAATAGAGAGGTGTGTGTATATTATGATGTACAGGTGTAGATAGATGGTTTTGTGTGTGTGTGTGTGTGTGTGTGTATAGATAATAAAAACAGATGGTGTAGATGGACAGGTATACGTCAGAGAACAGGTGTGTATGAATAATATGCAGGTGTAGATAGACGGTTGTGTGTGTGTAAGTGATGTAAAGGTGTAAATAAAAAGGTGTGTGTATAGATAATGAAAACCGGTGCATGGTGTGGATGGACAGGTGAGGCAGCGTCGGAGAATAGCAGGTGCACACGTATGCCATCAGTTGTATTAAAAAGGTCCAGGGAGAGTTGTCAGAGTGAGAGCTTATTAGGCCCCTCTGTTGTAAGTGCCTCATCACCATCATCAAATAAAAGTGCATTTTCGGTATAATTTTTAATGCTCTTAATAATTTAGCTGATTAAGTTACTGGGAATGTCTGTTTGCCCCGGTGTTGAGGATAAATAAAGATGGCTCCCCCCCCTCCCCCCCAGTTTTAGTTGTATGTGTGTAATTATCTTAATGACTTGTACAAAAGGCTACGTGAATACAACAGAGTCAGGCAACAACAACAGTAACAACAACAGCAACAACAACAACAGTAACAACAACAGCAACAACAACAACAGTAACAACAACAACAGTAACAACAACAGCAACAACAACAGTAACAACAACAGCAACAACAACAGTAACAACAACAGCAACAACAACAGTAACAACAACAGTAACAACAACAACAGCAACAATAACAACAGTAACAACAACAGTATATATATATAGAAGCCAATACACTATGTCACTTTGTATGTCACTTTGTATATTCTAAAGTTCATGTCACTTTGTATATTCCAATGCTTAGGCACTTTGTATATTTCAAGCCACTCGTCACTTTGTATACTCCAAGGTTCTCGTAGTAAATGGAAATGCACCTTTTGTAAATCTCGTAAATTTATTGTTTATTTCGTAAGGTTACTGTTTGTTTCGTAAGGTAACTGTTTGTCTCGTAAGGTTCCTGAATGTCTCGTAAATTTACTGTTTATCTCGTAAATTTACTGTTTATCTCGTAAATTTACTGTTTATTTCGTAAATTTACTGTTTGTCTCGTAAATTTACTGAATATTTCGTAAGGTTACTGTTTATCTCGTAAGGTTACTACTGTTTGTGTCGTAAAGTTCCTGCAGATTCAATAAAAAATATATTATAAGTATATTATATAACATATATTATAAAACTATTAATTATTATGAAGCATAAAGCTGGGAACCCTATAAGAATTGTAAGAATTGTAATTAATGCCATTGAAATAATAATATACTACAATACATCACCAGAAAAACCTTAAGGGGAGAGTATACATTTGGTACATTACAGCCTCTTGAATCCTCCAAAGTATGCCTGAAAACAGACCCAGATGTAGAAAATGAATGGTATCCTGTTGTCTGGAATAGTTTAGAGTAATCATAATCTCCATAAATGTCAGAACTTAGGGTATTTTATTATAAGATATCATTGACTCTATGATAATTGAAAACAAACTTATAGGGTCAGAAAAGAGGTGTGTAAAATGATGATGAAGAAAAGGGAATAATACTGAGTAGTGTATATATAAGTATGAGGAGAAGGAAATTATACTGAATAGTGTATAATGAGTATCAAAATAAGGAAATAATACATATGTGTGTATGTTGTGTGGGTGGAAGGTAAACACAGGATAGAGCTTCGAGTTATTTATTTCTCTTACGTTTCAGACTACACAGAGTCCATCTTCAGAGAGAAATGATATGTGTGTATAATAATAATGATGATAATGAGATGGAAATAATACTGAGAAGTGTATAATTATGATGATGAAAAGAATATAATAATACTGAGGAGATTATGATTATGATGATGAAGAGAAGGAAATAATATATGATAATAAAAAGATGAAAATAATAGAGATCAGTGTAAAATTATGATGAAGAGAAGGAAATAATAGAGAACAGTGTAAAATGATAATGAATAGAAGGAAACCACGTGTAAAACTGAAGGGGCAGTGTAAAAAGATGATGAACAGAAGGAAAACACATGTAATACTGAAGGGGCCCCATCAAGAAACTCCACTACCGATGCTGGTAAAATGTTGAGTAAATAAATCCTAGATACAACAACAAACGACTGGCTGGACCTGTAGCGTGGGAACTTGTCAATGTTGGTGTTCATATTTAAAAAGGGGAAATAGATCTGATGCTACCTTCTGTACGTCACATTACCATCCACTCGTAGCGGGTACCCTAAATGTGTGTGTGTGTGTGTTGTGTGTGTGTGTGTGTGTGTGTGTGTGTGTTGTGTGTGTGTGTGTGTGTGTGTGTGTGTGTGTGTGTGTGTGTGTTGTGTGTGTGTGTGTGTGTGTGTGTGTGTGTGTGTGTAGCGTTACCTTAAATGTGTGTGTGTGTGTGTGTGTGTGTGTGTGTGTGTGTGTGTGTGTGTGTGTGTGTGTGTGTGTGTGTGTGTGTGTGTGTGTGTGTGTTGTGTGTGTGTGTGTGTAGCGTTACCTTAAATGTGTGTGTTTGTGTGCATGTGTAGCGTTACCCTAAATGTGTGTGTGTGTGTGTGTGTGTGTGTGTGTGTGTGTGTGTGTGTGTGTGTGGGGGGAGGTATTTACTATCAATTATAACAGGTAGGATTAGAGTGTACTTAGAGAGGTGTGTGGATTAATTAAAGACTCACACAATATGGATTTAGGAAAGCAAGTTTTGTTTTTATATATTTTCTATATCTACTGTATATACGGATCAGAATTATGGGGCATTATAGTTAGCGTTATATATGATTTACGAAATATCAATCTGAAATATAGCAAAAAAATGCATGAGAAGCAAGTTAGAATATTAGAAGGAAGGCTATAACAGAGAATTAGAATTTACAGCAACACTCACTCACATTACTCACACACACTCTTACTGTCTCCTTCTCACTCACATTCTTACTCTCTTACTTGCTCACATTACTCACTTACACTTTTACTCTTTTACTTACTCTCTCCTCCTCTTACTCTCTTACCTCCGTCAATAATACATAAATATGTTTGTTTGTTTGTATGCTTTGTAATAAAAACAACACCACAACGTTTCACAAGCTGCATGGTATAAAAGTAATTATTTCACTGTATTTGTTTTAATGTGGTACTGTAATTCTTTTGTGTTACATTGGAGTGCCTTGATTAATTCCTCCAAAGTATGCCAGGAAACAGGACCAGATGAACAAAAATAATGGTGTTTCTTCTGTTGCTTGAAAGAGTTTGGTGGAATCATTATTTTGTTCTGTTGCTTGGAATAGTTTGTTGGAGGAGGAGGAGGATTCAGTTGCTCCAGATTATTATTATTATATTTTCCATTAGTGTATTATAGTTTCTCCACCTGTCCTGACCTGACCTGACCTAGCTTGACTTTCCATAACCTCTTATAGTTAGTTTTTTTCTACCACGAAGGCTAATCTTACTCATATTATTATTATTATTTTCTACTCGTGTATTGATTATTATTTTTTTTCACTCGTGTATTGATTATTATTTTTTTTCACTCGTGTATATTTATTATTATTATTTTCCACTCGTGTATTGATTATTATTATTTTCCACTCGTATATTTATTATTATTATTATTTTCCACTCGTGTATTGATTATTATTATTTTCCACTCGTGTATTGATTATTATAATTTTCCACTCGTGTATTGATTATTATTATTTTCCACTCGTGTATTGATTATTATTATTTTCCACTCGTGTATTGATTATTATTATTTTCTACTCGTGTATAGATCTCTAACATTACACTTCCACTAAACTGACCTGTCCTGACCTGGATTGACTTTCCATAAGGCAGTTAATCTTCTTACCTTACTTACCTACCCTACCCTACCTACAAACCTGCCTACTTACTTATCACCCATCCTTCTTACGTACTACACTTTACTTACCTACCTACCCCACCCTACTTACCTACCTACCTACCCCACCTCCATCCTTCCTACACCACCCTACTTACCTATCTATCCACTACCTACCTACCTACCTACCTACCTCACATAACCAATAATTCAGTTTCTCCCTCAGTCCTGCCCTGGCCACACAATTTGAACAATCTCTCCCTCACCACAATATTTAGACTATGAACAACACACACACACACACACACACACACACACACACACACACACACACACACACACACACACACACACACACACACACACACACACACACACACACACACACACACACACACACACACACACACACACACACACACACACACACACACACACACACACACACACACACACACACCTCTTCCTTCTCCTCCTCCCTACTCTCCCCTTCCTCCTATACTCCCTACTCTCACTTTTCTACTTTCTCCTCCTCCTCCTCTACCCCCCCTTTTCCTCCTCCTCCTCCCCCCCCTTTCCTCCAACACAGCCAAAACAATCTGAACTGTCACCCTTTCCACATGTCCTCGAAATGAACTTTTTTTTTTTTACTTTTAGTCCAGGGAGTATGAACAGGATTATACAGGGAAGCCTCACCACTATACCTTCCTTTCTACCTTCCTTTCTACCTTCCTTACTTCCTTCTTTCCTCTTTTCCTTTTATTCCTCCTCTTCCTATTCCTTCCTTACTTCCTTCTTTCCTCTCCACCTTTTATTCCTTCTCCTCCTATTCCTTCCTTCCTTCCTTACTTCTTCTCCTCACCACTATACCTTCCTTTCTACCTTCCTTACTTCCTTCTTTCCTCTCCACCTTTTATTCCTCCTCCTCCTATTCCTTCCTTCCTGCCTCCTCACCCCTATACCTACCTCCTCCCTTCCTTACTTCCTGCCTCTCTTCCTTTTATTCCTCCTCCTCCTATTCCTTCCTTCCTTCTCCTTTTATTCCTCTTCTTGCTATTACTACCTTCCTTACTTTCCTCCTATTCCCCTTCCATCCTACTTTCCTCCTATTCCCCTTCCATCTTACTCTCCTCCTATTCCCCTTCCTTCTTACTTTCCTCCTACTCCCCTTCCTTCCTGCCTCTTCTCTTTCTATTCCTCCTCCTCCACCTTCCCAACCTTTACATTACCTCTCTCCAACATTATTTTTGTTCATCTGGTCCTGTTTCTTAGCATACTTCTATATACCCACACTTACTTCTATATACTCACACTTACTTCTATATACTCACACTTACTTCTATTTACTCACACTTCTATATACTCACACTTACTACTCTATACTCACACTCTCACATTCTATACTCTTAACTCTCACTTTTAATATTCCTCTTTGAGTCCTAAGTCATTTGGATTTTGTGTTTGGATAAAAGGTCGAAATTACATCCAAATTGGTCCGAATAATAGGCTCATCAGAACACACAAACAGGTATGGGGGGGGGGAGAGGGGAGGGGGCGAATAGACGGGATGGGGCCGGATAGACGAGAGGAGGGGGGCCGGATAGACGAGAGGAGGGGGGCCGGATAGAGACCTAGCAGCTACTGTCACCTTAGTACCGGTTACAGGGATGTTTTACAGGGCTTTGGGTAGACAGGATTTCATTTCTATTTCATATCTCAATTACTGTTCAAACGAGAGAGAGAGAGAGAGAGAGAGAGAGAGAGAGAGAGAGAGAGAGAGAGAGAGAGAGAGAGTGTGTGTGTGTGTGTGCTGGCGAAGGTCTGTGTTGTTGTTGGAGAGAGAGAGAGAGAGAGAGAGAGAGAGAGAGGCGGGGTTTTTTGACAGTCGGGCTTGATGTAAATAAGAAGTGGTTCTCTTTTTTGTCTAGCTGTCACTCACTCGTCAAAGGGATGAGATCAGCAGCAAATGTTAGAAATTCTCCATTGCCAATTATGTTATGGTTACCTGAGCCTCGTGATTGGCTTTGTTTGTGTGTTTGTTTGTTTGTTTGTTTGTTTTGATGTTCTGAGCTTGAGGATGGTTTTGTTTATAATATGCTTGCCTACTGTAGTGAGGTTATATTATAATTATGGAGCCATTGAATCCTCCAAACTATTCCAAGCAACAGAACATCATTACTTTTGTTATTCTGGTCCTGTTTCCTAGCATACTTTGGAGGAATCAAGGCACTTCAAAGTACCAAAAAAGAATAGGGGATTGTGTATTTTAGGTGCATTAGAAAGACTTGATTCCTCCAAACTATTCCAAGCAAAAACAGACCACTCTTATTTTTATCAATCTCATCCTGTTTCCTGTCATACTTTGGGGGAATCAAGGCGCTCTAATGTACAGTTGCCTCTAAAAATTTCGAGACACTACCTGCTAGACTCTAATTTATTCTCCACTACGAATGTGTACACAGACTGATAATGTTCAGACTCTTAACTCTCTCATAATTAAGGACCCTGTGATCGTGTATGAGAATTGGAGGCTTCTGATTCCTCCTGGGTAAGCCACGAAACAAGCTCCTTCCTTATAGGTGTGTGTGTGTGTGTGTGTTTCGTGGCAATATTTGAAGGACTCGTTGATCTCCAATTTTTCTGACTACATCACAGGGTCCCTTAATGAAAATATATTGTACTGTATGTATGAGTGTTCACCTCAAGCTCATAGTTGTGTTTCATATATAGAATAGTATTTAATTTAGTATAAAAAATTGTGCCAGAACTCATGATATTTATTCTAATTCCGTTTACACTTGCCTGTAAAATGTTTTGGAGTAGATTCTAGAGTAAGTTAGTAGTCTTATAACGATTACAGTAATATATAATCAAGATTTTACATATTAAGAGGAGAGTATACTTTTGGTACATTGGAGTGCCTTGATTCCTCCAAAGTATGCCAGGAAACAGGACCAGACTAACAAAAATAATGGTATCCTATTGCTGGGAATAGTTTGGATGAATAATTATCTCCAAAATTGTCTCTATTATACTCTCCCCTTAACGTGTGTGTGTGTGTGTGTGTGTGTGTGTGTGTGTGTGTGTGTGTGTGTGTGTGTGTGTGTGTGTGTGTTATAAGATGCCACAGTACTCATTTATATCCTCTTTTATTTTTCTTTCCGCATCTTACTTGTGTCATTATGTAGATGTGTGAGTGAGTGAGTGAGTGAGTGAGTGAGTGAGTGAGTGAGTGAGTGAGTGAGTGAGTGAGTGAGTGAGTGAGTGAGTGAGTGAGTGAGTGTATGTGTGTGTGTATGGCATCTTGACCACGTAAGATTGTTGTAGTAATCACCGAAACTGTCTGGTAATATCATACTTACATATTTTACTATAGTGTATATTTTCTTTTCGTTCTTGCATCAAACTCATAAACAGTTGTAGAATCTCTCTCTTTCCGTATCGTATAGCCGGGGCTGATGTTGTTAAGTGCTGAAACCTGACCTTTTACCGGCTCATTTGACGCCCCGAGTGTTTGGTTGGGTTAGGTTGGGTTGAGTTGGGTTGGGTTAGGTTATGTCAGGTCAGGTTAGGTTAGGTTAGGTTAGGTTAGGTTAGGTTAGGTTAGGTTAGGTTAAGTTACATTAGGTTAGGTTAGGTTAGGTTAGGTTAAGTTACATTTGGTTAGGTTAGGTTAGAAGAGGTTAATAATTAAGCTCGGTTAGGTTAGGCTAATGTAGGTTTAGTTAGGTTATATGTTATTTGAGGTTAAGCTGGTTAGGTAAGGTTAGGTTAGGTTAGGTTACGGTAGATGTGTTTGGTTCGGTTAGGTTAGGTTAGGTTAGGTTATGGTAGGTGTGTTGGGTTACGGTAGGTCTGTTAGGTTAGGTTAGGTTACGGTAGATATGTTTGGTTCGGTTAGGTTAGGTTAGGTTAGGTTATGGTAGGTGTGTTGGGTTCGAGTTTCCCATCTCAGGTATCAAAGAGGTGAGGTGATTGATCCTCCATGGGGTGTGGTGCTGTGAGCGATCATTATAACCACTCTTGATAAAAAATATATAAAATAAAGTCCGATGGGCAGTTTTTATCGTTCAACTTGGAATGACAGTTTTTACAGAGGTGACCAATTTTTAGAGGATATTTTTCTCCCAATGAATCTTGTAACAAAAAAACAAAAAAGATAAAATAAAAGATGGAAATACAAAAAAAAAGAAAAAAAAAAACCTCAGGCCAGCCATTACAACGAAACGCAGAAGAGCAAATAACCCAACTTTTTGCGCTGATTCCATAAAAGAACCTCCTATGTCTCCTCCACGCTCCGGAAAATTAAACTTCGTACGGCGAGTGTTCCAAAAAATTACCTTCGATTTTGCTTCATGTACTAGAAAGTGATTTTTCTCGTCTTTTCCGTTCCGGCCCAGCGACCCGCCTTTACTGCCGCTCTGGTGACGCTGATCTGCTACCTCTCTCACTCTACCTCTTGTATACGGTTTAGGGAATATTGGGGGGGGGGGGGGGCGCAGAACCATAAGGGGAAGGGGGGTTATACTGTACTTGTAGGTAGTGTTTCGTGGCAATATTTGAAGGACTCATTTACCTCCAATTTTCTGACATCACTTAAATATAGTTTTTTCGTCTCTCATTTCGATTATTTTTCATTAAAGTATTACGATTTATGCGACGGAGAGCCTTTTACTCCTTGAATAATACCACCCTCAGTCTTCACCTCAAGATCATTGTTGTCTTTCATATAATGTTATTTCATTTAGTCGAAAAAATGGCGTCAGAACCCATGATATTTATCCTAATTCCTAATCCTATCAGATGTTATCCTAATTCCGTTTATAGTTAAAGTACATATGTGTTGTAAGTTCTCTCGTCTTCTCGTTGCCTATACGATACGTTAGTGAAACGATTTGGATGCTCAGGGAAAGCAAAAATAGAGACATTCTTAATTAAGCATCTTAGAAGAAATTAGACTTTTACTGATACAAGTTTAGTCAAAGTTGATGTTTGCTCTGATCACTTATCCATCAAATATTTAGACAAACCTATATTATGTTATATGTTATAGGCGTGTGACGTGTGTTTTGTATTATATTAATCTGTATCTTTGGAGAAGTTGAAGAAGTGAAGAAGTTGAAGAAGATGTTAAAAAATCCACAAGAACATTTATCCTTCTGTCTGACATTCTGATATGTGACTGAAATTTTGTGCTGGAGTTTTTATCGTATCTCAAAGGTTCATTTTCAATATTAATCATGTACTACTAATAATATTATTACATAATTATTGTACTAACAGATAAATCATATTCCCCAGAGAAAAAAAGATGTTTCAGAATGTGTCAGTCAACATTTGGAGGAATCGTATAACTCCAATTTTATGAGTAAAAAAAAAAAAAATGCGAGACAAGTCAATCAGAAATGTAATAGTGAGAAAATAACACGATAATAATAATAGTGAGACAAGAAATGAACACTGTGGAGATTAAAATGGTGAATAAAATGGAATGTTAGATAGTGGTGAATAAACTGGAATGTTAGGTAGTGGTGAATAAACTGGAATGTTAGATAGTGATGAATAAACTGGAATGTTAGATAGTGGTGAATAAACTGGAATGTTAGGTAGTGGTGAATAAACTGGAATGTTAGATAGTGGTGAATAAACTGAAATGTTAGATAGTGGTGAATAAACTGGAATGTTAGATAGTGGTGAATAAACTGGAATGTTAGGTAGTGGTGAATAAACTGGAATGTTAGATAGTGGTGAATAAACTGGAATGTTAGATAGTGGTGAATAAACTAGAATATTAGATAGTGGTGAATAAACTGGAATGTTAGATATACGAAAATATAAATAATTTTGAGTAGCTGTGGTTTCTGGAAAAGGGATGAGACACAGAAGCTGTAAAATATTATAATTACGAAAGAAAACAATCTGAGAAACAGTCGAGAGAGAGAGAGAGAGAGAGTAAGTGAGAGAGAGAGAGAGAGAGAGAGAGAGAGAGAGAGAGAGTGAGAGTGAGTAAGTGAGAGTGTGTGTGTGTGTGTGTGTGTGTGTGTGTAGAGTGAAAAGAATGTGAAGAGCTAATAATAGAATGGCTTATCAGAAGTATAGACACATTTACCAGAGAATAAACTGAAGATGGAGAGGAGAGGAGACGAGAGGAGAAAGGATCAGAAGAACGTATGGTTTGATAGAAAAAAAATAGAATATAGTTAGTTTTTTGATAAATAAACTTTGAGTAGAAGAAAAATTAGATGTGCCCAACGTTTTATAACACAATATAAATGAGGTGTTGTCAATTAATAAGGAATTGCTCTTTAGTT
The DNA here is from genome assembly GCA_034508575.1 of Petrolisthes manimaculis. Taxonomy (NCBI): domain Eukaryota; kingdom Metazoa; phylum Arthropoda; class Malacostraca; order Decapoda; family Porcellanidae; genus Petrolisthes; species Petrolisthes manimaculis. The sequence continues at coordinate 3,924 of JAWZYT010006225.1, read as the reverse complement.
ACTGAAGAAAAATAATAATAATAATAATAGTAATAATAATAATGTATAATTGGTGAATATTCTTTTCTCCGTCATTCACAAACCTCGGAAATGAATCTTCAAACTGACTAATAATAATAATAATAATAATAATAATAATGAATAATAATAATAATAATAATAATAATAATAATAATAATAATAATAATAATAAATATTAATAATAATAATAATAATAAATATTAATAATAATAATAACAATAATAATAATGGGTGAATATTCTTATGTTTCTCCGTCACTAACAAACCTCGGAAATAAATCTTCAATCTGACTATAAATTTATAATAACCTTGTATGAATTTCTCACTTTTTTACTGACGATGAATTGTTAGATTAAGAAGGCAAAATTCCCCCTTGTGTGTGTGTGTGAATGTTTGTGCCTTGTGTACATGTGTGTGTTTGTGTTTGTGTGAGAGAGAGAATGTTTTTACCGTGTGTGCATGTGTGTGTTTGTGTGTGTGTGAGAGAGAGAGAGAGAGAGAGAGAGAGAGAGAGAGAGAGAGAGAGAGAGAGAGAGACAAAGACAGAGAGAATGTTTGTACCATGTGTGTGAGAGAGAGAGAAAGAGAGAGAATGTTCGTACCATGTGTGTGTGTGTGTGTGTGTGTGGTAGGTGAAGTGACGGGTCATGGATGAGACAAGGCTTTGGGGTCAGTTTGAGCATTGTAACGTGACGTCACATTCCGGATGTTTAGGTCAGGTTAGGTTAGGTTAGGTCACACCAGTTGACACAAGTGAAGCTCTTTGTATGTGAAGCTCTCTGTATGTGAATCTTTTTGTATGTAGCTCTCTGTATGTGAGTCTCTTTGTGTAAGAAGCTCTTTGTGTGTCTCTCTGTATATGAAACTCTCTGTGTATGAAGCTCTCTGTATGTAAACCTCTTTGTGTATGAAGCTCTCTGTATTTGAAGCTCTGTGCCCTGTGATCGTGTATGAAACTTGGTGGTTTCTGATTCCTCCTTAGAATGCCACGAAACAAGCTCTTTTTTTCAGTATAGTTGTGTGTGTTTCGTGACAATATTTGAAGGACTCACTAACCTCCAATTTTCTGACTATATCACTGGGTCCTTAAGGGGTGTGTGAGTAGGGGACAGGCTTGGGGGGGTTTGGGGGGTGCGGGAGTAGGGAGACAGTTTGGAGAATTCAGTTGCTCCAGAATTACCAACACAAAACTTCCCCCTTATCTTTAAATGTTAGCATATATATTCAGTCAGCAAAGTAAAGTGTGTTTGCAAATGTTCAAATGGTCATCTTTGAATATAAATATCTCTGTCCATTATTTTTCCTTTATCATTATTTTATTTCCTCAATTTTAATACACTATGTACTATAGATAATAATTGATTGTACTATGCTAACCAACTTACCAACAAATGCAACTCTCCTTAATTAATGAGAAAGATGTAAATATATTGCTGTTTTTTTAATCAACAATAAGATTTCACATGTCAGACTAAACCACATCATATCAGAAACCCATGAAGAAAGGATTTTTTTATTACACTTTTTAATACACTTTTGGTATATCAGAGCAAAGTGACATCTCCAAAGTATATATCAGAGCAAAGTGATGATTCCAAAGTATATATCAAAGCAAAGTGATGATTCCAAAGTATATAATGATGACAGAATAACGTTGGTCATTTGTCACACTACCTCCTTCCTTCCTTCCTTCCTTCCTTCCTTCCTTCCTTCCTTCCTTCCTTCCTTCCTTCCATCCTTCCTTCCTTCCTTCCTTCCTTCCTTCCTTCCTTCCTTCCTTCCTTCCTTCCTTCCTTCCTTCCTTCCTTCCTTCCTTCCTTCCTTCCTTCCTTCCTTCCTTCCTTCCTTCCTTCCTTCCTTCCTTCCTTCCTTCCTTCCTTCCTTCCCTTCCTTCCTGAGAGAATGTCAACACAAGGAAATTGGTGATAGCTTCTGACACGACACTCCATCAGTACCATCCATCCATCCATCACCACCTCGTCACAATATTCCGTCACCAGAAACTGTATACAAGATAATATGATATTGGACTTGGCAAATTACCTCCTGATGTGAGTACTGATATCACCAACTTCATTTCCTTGGTAGTGTAATGTTTTGTTTGGTGTGCTTGCATGCGTGTGCCGGCAATGCTTGTGTGTGTGTGTGTGTGTGTGTGTGTGCTTGCATGCGTGTGCCGGCGATGTGTGTGTGTGTGTGAATCCTCCAAACTATTTCAAGCAACAGAACACCATTATTTTTGCCCCTATAGTCCTGTTTCCTAGCATACGACATGGCACTAAGGTAACGTTAGGCACTTGTTGGGTTTATAATTCAGGGGCATTGTTATTGTTGTTATTGTTATTGTCATTGTCATTTTTATGGTATCTTTGTGGACTTTTGTGTGTGTGTGTGTGTGTGTGTGTGTGTGTGTGTGTGTGTGTGTGTGTGTGTGTGTGTGTGTGTGTGTGTGTGTGTGTGTGTGTGTGTGTGTGTGTGTGTGTGTGTGTGTGTGTGTGTGTGTGTGTGTGTGTGTGTGTGTGTGTGTGTGTGTGTGTGTGTGTGTGTGTGTGTGTGTGTGTGTGTGTGTGTGTGTGTGTGTGTGTATCTTTGTGGACATTTTATACTGTTATGCTGCATCAAGGAAAAAAAAAATAATATTAAATCCTGATATAATTTATTACTAAATAACTTTGAATTTATTTTTTCGTGGGCTATTGTTGAGTATGGAGTATTCGGAGGGATCACGGACCTTCCAATTCACTAACAAGAGACTCTCCTCTTAATTAAAAAAGCAACTGACTCTCCATTTTATTACATCAAAGAAAGTTAATATAATTGATAGAGGCAGACCACGCCCCTCTTAAAGTGGTAATTCTTTTTTTTTTTTGGTACATTGGAGTGCCTTGATTCCTCCAAAGTATGCCAGGAAACAGGACCAGAAGAGCAAATATAATAGTATTCTGTTGCCTGGAATAGTTTGGAGGATTCAGTTGCTCCAGATTTACCAACACAAAACTTCGCCTCTTAAATCATGAGTTAGAGAGAGAGAGAGAGAGAGAGAGAGAGAGGGGGGGGGGGGGGTAAGGGGTCTGATTGGGGGGGAGCTTAGTTAGAGAGAGAGAAGGGGGGGATAAGGGAGCTGATGGAGGGGGGGGGGATTTGGAGGCTGGTGTGGGCAGGGAAAAGTGGGGGGAGCTTAAATCATGGGTAGAAGTTTGGGGTAAAGGGGGCGGGTGAGTGAGTGGGGGGGGGGGGGGGGGTGCGTGTCCTCCATTTTCTGAGCCGAGGGGCACCGTGAGACAGACAGACAGGGGGGTAGGGGGGGGGGTAGGTTTGTGGGTCCTTCCCTCCCGCCTGCCCCACCCACTGACCACAGGGTTGAAAGGGGTGGAAGTGGGGGGGGGGGGAGGAAGAGCGAAGGGGTAGGAGGGGGGAGTATATATCAAATGGCAAAGATGGCCTTGGTGGAATAATAATAATAATAATAATAATAATAACAATTATTATTATTATTTTATTTTTAATATTATTATTATTATTATTATTATTATTTTTATTATTATTATTTTTATTATTATTATTATTATTATTATTATTATTATTATTTTTTATTATTTTTATTATTTTTATAATTATTATTATTTTTATTATTATTAATGTAGGCAGTGTTTTCTTTGCATTATTTGAAGAACTCGCTGATTATATTTACTTCAATCTCTCTCTCTCTCTCTCTCTTTCTCTCTTCTCTTCTCTTCTCTTCTCCTTCAATATAATTCTCTGACTACATAACAAAATATCTTCATTATTATTTCACATGTACTATTTTTTTTTTTTTTTTTTTTTTTTTTTTTTTTTTTTTTTTTGTGGACGAGAGTTGGATGGAAATAGTCTGACAAATATCTTGATTCATTACGGGTCATG
>JAWZYT010006224.1:0-18308 GCA_034508575.1 Petrolisthes manimaculis | reverse complement strand
AAGTAATTTTATGGCAACTTCGCTATATCAACAGCCCCGATTGCCGCCCCCCTCCCCCCACCTCTTGTCCCCCTTCATCACCCTCCATCCCCCCTCCATCCCCATCTATCCCCCCTTCATTCCCCTCCATACTTCTTTGCTATACTTTCCCTCACTCTTGTAGGTTAGATAGAATATCAAAATCAAGCAGCTTCGAAAGGACCAGTAGGTCTGTTGCTGTTTGAGTGTCCTTTGTATTCCTTTGTATCCCCCCTTCATCACCCCCCTAACGGGAACTGCCTTGACGTGGAGGGGGGGCTTGTGTGTCTCTGAGACCTGGTGAGCTAGAGTAGAGGGGGGCTCCGGCCAGTGAGAGACCAGACTAAATGGTTCCTATGATAAAAAAAAAAAAAACTTCATCACCTATCATCCCCCTCCATCCCATTTTCTTCTTCCCCTTCTGTCCCTCTTTTGCCCCCCTCTCCCCTTCCTCCAACCACCCCCCTCCTCCCACCACCCCCAATCTCACACCTCCCCCAATCTCACACCTCCCCCAATCTCACACCTCCCCCTCTTCCTCCTCCCCCTCTTCCTCCTATCCTTCCCTATCTGTCTTTCTCTCTTCCTTTCTCTCTCTTGTCTTTCTCCCTATATCTATCGTTCTTATGTGTGTGTGTGTTTGTGTGTGTGTGTGTGTGTGTGTGTGTGTGTGTGTGTGTGTGTGTGTGTGTGTGTGTGTGTGTGTGTGTGTGTGTGTGTGTGTGTGTGTGTGTGTGTGTGTGTGTGTGTGTGTGTGTACATACATATATACATACATACATAATTCATGGTGTATAATTATAATATTACAGTATATAATTATGCAGGAAAGCTGACATCGGATACCACACTCTGTATAGATAGTCAGTCAATTCGTAGTTATGAGAATTTAATGAAGGAAGTGACATACATACATACAAACCTGAACTACAGTGAATGGTGATGGTTGTGCCATTTACGGAACTGACCGAATAGCCAACCATGAACCTTGGTGGACTTGACAATTTAATGTGATGAATTACTGCAATGCAAATATTTTAGTTACGTCGGCGTCCGTGATGGCGCCACATGATTATATTAATAAAAAATTCCTTGGGTGATGTGGTGGTGCTGGATGTGTGTGTGTGTGTGTGAGAGAGAGAGAGAGAGAGTGTGTGTGATTTTGTGTGTGTGTGTGTGAGAGAGAGAGAGTGTGTGTGTGTGTGTGTGTGTGTGTGTGAGAGAGAGGGAGTGTGTGTGTGTGTGAGAGGGAGAGAGAGAGAATGTGTGTGTGTGTGTGTGTGTGAGAGAGAGAGAGAGAGGGGGGGTAGGAGGGGGTATGATCCATCTGAATATTTCGTTGACCTTTGACCTATAAACTGGCATGTCAAACGCCTTCTTTCCCTGTCACGACCCGCTGTCACTCACCATCTCCTGGCATGTCACAGCTCACACACACACACACACACACACACACACACACACCTTTTGTTTGTTTGTTTATTTATTTATTTATTTAATGTTGTTATTGTTGTTGCCGTCGCTTCCGGAGGTCGTGTAATCGGGTCAGCGTGTGTGTGTGTGTGTGTGTGTAAGTTTGAATGTGTGTAGATGTATGTGTATATTTTGTGTGTAGATGTATGTGTGTGTTTTGTGTGTAGATGTAGATGTATATTTTGTGTGTACAGTAGATGAATGTGTATGTAGTGTGCATGTGTAGGTGTGTATATGCATGTGTAAGTTGTGTGTGTATGTGTGTATATGCATGTGTAAGTTGTGTGTGTATGTGTGTATATGTATGAGTATGTCGGTGATACTTTGCAAAAAAATATATTTCTGTTTGTATTTCTTCCCAACCAACAAACCATTCTCGCACACTCAATAAAAAAATGAATAAATAAATAAATAAATAAATATAATACATAATAGGAAATAAAATAAAAAATGGAATAAAAAAAAATATATATATAATACATAATAGGAAAAAAAAAAAATGAATAAATAAAAAAATAAATATAATACATAATAGGAAATAAAATAAAAAATGAATAAATAGATAAATAAATAAAATACATAATAGGAAAAAAAAATATGGAAAAACAGAAAAATCTCTCACACACACACACACAAATACACACACACAATCAAATACACATACACACACACACATACACACACATATAGACACACATAAACTACGAAAATGGCGACTGAACCGAGTTGGGCCATTTTTTGTATTCGTTTGTTGATTGTCCAGGATATAGCAATTTCCAGTTATAGTAGTGGTGATGGGAAGATAGATCGATGTGTGTGTGTGTGTGTGTGTGTGTGTGTGTGTGTGTGTGTGTGTGTGTGTGTGTGTGTGTGTGTGTGTGTGTGTGTGTGTGTGTGTGTGTGAGTGTGTTTATTTGTGTGTTTGTGAGTGTGTTTATTTGTGTGTTTGTGAGTGTGTGTGTGTGTGTGTGTGTGTGTGTTTGTGAGTGTGTGTGTGTGTGTGTGTGTGTGTGTGTGTGTGTGTGTGTGTGTGTGTGTGTGTGTGTGTGTGTGTTTAAGTCTTCGTAATTCATGTTGGGTTAATGTGACTTTGTTTGTTCTTTAGTTTTGTGAAGAAATATTTGTAAATAATTGTAATATACGAGTATGCTATTAAAAATATATATCATATAGTTCACGCTTATCATTAATGAAAGATTATGTACTGTACAATAATATATGCAACATAATTTTAGTTTTGCTTTCGTTTTGCGAGGTAATAATTGTTGACTATGGATGTAATAATTGCAATATGGTATCTCAAAAATTATACAGCACATGATTTACAATAACTTAATATATATAATTTGTAATCATATCTGCATCATATTATTCAAATTATCTCTACTATATTTCAACCCAATGTGCATTAAATATTTATTATATCGGTATTCTAATTATCTGAGTATACGTCAGAATATTAAAATGCTCCGCCGCTGTTGGTATTCTGGCGGTACACAGGAACGCATTATGACTATTGCCTTTGGGTAAAAAAAAAAAAAAAAATGTGTTTACGAACCTTTAAATGCGGGAGGAATTTTTGCTTGCATATTTAAATGTCATTAATTTTCTGCGTGTGGTAATCTGCGTACATGTTTAAATTCCCGAGTGTTTGTGTGTTGGTTGTCCTTATCTTAAGCAAGTTTTTTAAGTGTAATTATTTAATTAACCCGTTTATCAGTCAGTCTCCTGAACTAACAATTTATCTAAGGGACCCTGTGCTGTAGTCGGAAAATTGGAGGTGAGTTAGTCCTTCAAACATTGCCACGAAACACCATCTATATCTAAGGAACTTGTTTTGTGGCATGGTCAGGAGGAATCAGAAGCCACCAGGTCTCATAATAATTACACGATCACAGGGTCCTTAAGGGGTTAACACAGTGTAGCTAAATCTGGTGCAAACTTATATAATTATACCTGTAGACAATTCCAAGCAATAGGCCACCATTAGTTTAGTTCATCTATGGGCCTGGTTCCTGATGGCATACTTTGGAGGAATCAAGGCACTCTAATTCTAATCAACCAAACGTACACTATCCCCTTAATTAACCTTATACAAACTTACATTAAAACAACACATACTTATTTTATTTACACATCTTCTTCACCAATATTTTTAGAAGTCGCTCATCTGAAACATGTGTGAAAGAATAAATTAAATAAAAAGTATTAGACCAATGGCATAATATTTTCAGGTCACCTTAAACAGTACAGTGATGGGTTGATACAAAGACCAAAATAAGATTATCCCAGAAGCACAAACCGCCACGTAGGGAAAAATAAAATGATAATTGCCGTATATAATCGTGATATTGTGTAATAAATGTGTTTGTGCATCATTATGACGATACACATACTCCAACTACTTTGAATGGGCTTGTTTCGTGGCAGAGTTGGGAGCAATCAGAAGCCTCCAGGTCACATACACGAACACACGGTCCCTAAAGACATTCAGCCATAAAAAGTGGCACAAAACCAGAAAACGAAAAAAAAAAAAAAAAAAAAAAAAAAAAAAAACATACACGCACACACGAAACAAAAAAACACACACGAAACAAAAATACACACACACATACAAAAAACAAAACACACACACACACACATACGTCCGCCACGGTTATACACAAAGGCGTGAACGAATATATTTATATATATTTTTTTTTTATGTGGGAAAGTGTAATCGTTATTCATAGAAGGGAAAAATGTATAGATGTAGATTTGCGATGTATGTGTGTGTGTGTGTGTGTGTGTGTATGTATGTGTATGTGTGTGTGTGTGTGTGTGTGTGTGTGTGTGTGTGTGTGTGTGTATGTGTGTGTATGTGTATGTGTATGTGTATGTGTGTGTGTGTGTGTGAATGGATGGTGGAGTTGGAACCTATGATAGGGGTGTGATTTGTCTTTGGCCTTGCAATTATTAAATGGTAAAACAAAAAAATATACATATAGAAATGTGTTTGTGGTTAATGATTGTGAATAATAAGGTTAATTCAGCCAGTGCGACCGAGGTTTGAGGCCCCGGGTGTAATTAATTGGCTTGAACACCCACACATATACACGTACACACACGCCCACACACGCTCTCTATCACACACACATACACAGACGTAGACACACACACACAGGTACACACACACACAGAGGTACACACGCACACACACACACACACGTTGACACACACAGATACATACACACAGATACACACACACACACACACACACACAAACAAACAAACAGATACACACCCACCCGCTTCCACACACACACACGAAGGTAGAGACATTCCAACACACACACACACACACACACACACACACACACACGCCAACAGACCGTATTCCTTAAATCCTCTGCAGTCTTTAACGCGTCTCTAAACCACTTCACTTGGGTTTCAGTGGGGCCTTTGTGACGTCATAAAGGGAGGAGGAGGAGGAAGAGGTGGAGGAGATAAGAAACGGAAAACGACGACAAGAGGAAAGAATAGTGGAGGTAAGAGAAATGAAAGGGTGTATATAGAAGAGGGTAAAGAAGGAAGGGTGTATGATAGAGAATGGAATGTATAGGAGGGATAAAAGAAGGGTGTAGGAAGGATAAAGAAGGGGTGTAGTAGAGAGAATGGAAAGGTGTAGGAAAAATGAAGGAAGTGTGTAGTAGAGAGAATAGAAAGGTGTAGGAAGGATAAAGAAGAGGTGTACGAGAGAGAATGAAAAGGTATAGGAAAAAGATAAAGAAAAGGTGTAGGAAGGATGAAGAGAAGGGTAGGAGATAAAGGAGGTGCATGGGACGTCTTCATAATAACAAACTACTACCACAACAACACTTCAATTTTTGCTTCACTCCTGCATGGACGACGGGAGTTAAAGTTAATTATAATCGTCTGATGTTTGTCTAAGTGTATTTTTATAAAACTCAAGCCTTTTTTTTTTTTTTTTTTTTTTTTTTTTTTAGTCTAGTATTTTCTGTCTTATAAACGGCAGTAGTGATTCCCTTCTAAGAGGAAAGTCGTCTGGTAGAAGTAAGAGAGAGAGAGAGAGAGAGAGAGAGAGAGAGAGAGAGAGAGAGAGAGAGAGAGAGAGAGAGAGAGAGAGAGTGAGTGAGTGAGTAGGGTGCAGTGTACAGGTGCCAGCAGGAGACAAGTTTTACCGCCTGTAATAAACCAGAATGGTTAACAAAAAAAGTTAATTATAAAAATTTTACACCTGTAACCGGTTAATTAAGCATATTTCTCGGCACAATTATTTATAATGCCTGGGGTTGAATGGAATAGAACTCCTCTTTTTTTTTTTTTTAGCCCATATAATAAACTTTTGATGCAGGAAAGCGAATCATTAATGTACTTTTATGGAAATGTGAAGTGTTGTGTGGATGTGCACCGTTTACTGTCATCAATTTCTAACCAACCCATCTGTCGTGAACGGTACTATATAAGGGCCGTATAGGCAAGAACATTCGTGGTGTATACGATGGCGAGGTACCGGTACAATGACTCCAACAGACAAACAAACAATAGAACCATCGTAAGTATTAAAAAAAAAGCACGAATGTTTGTTCTTATTATTGTCCCTTTTGATATCACAATGACGCTTGCAATTCGCTACACTATATAATATTATCTGAACTGAGGGTTTTATCAGATGGAAAGAAGCAAGACAGAGTGAGGCCCCGTTAGATATAGGTACTGTACCGTCGTGGACATATGAAACAGACCCGACAGAGATCAGCAGGCCACTCATCGAGCGTGAGTAGAGGAGAACAAGACGTGATTTGGCAGAGAGGAGGGCGACCTTCTGTATATATGCTCACTGAGGGGCCCCGTGTCCAAGTGTTGTCTGTTGTTTCATGTGTCCGCAAGTGTACCTGAGGCCATATATTATTATCCTCTCTGTAAATTATCCACCCAACAAAAAGTTATTCTTCCCAAGTATCCATAAGCACAACTTTGGAATGTTTTGGGGGGTCGTCTTGTGTTTCCTGAATGGGGTCCACTTGGCTCATGGAATTATGGTTTGTGTGTGTGTGTGTGTGTGTGTGTGTGTGTGTTGTGTGTGTGTATGTGTGTTGTGTGTGTTGTGTGTGTGTGTGTGTGTGTGTGTGTTGTGTGTGTGTGTGTGTGTGTGTGTGTGTTGTGTGTGTGTGTGTGTGTGTGTTGTGTGTGTGTGTGTGTGTGTGTGTGTGTGTGTGTGTGTGTGTGTGTGTGTGTGTGTGTGTCTCAGTCGTTTCGCTAGTTTCCATACCGAACAGTCACGGAGAAAAGTGATAAAAGATAAGAAAAATCATGGAGAGAGAGAGAGAAAGAGCTCGAGAGAGAGAGAGAGAGAGAGAGAGAGAGAGAGAGAGAGAGAGAGAGAGAGAGAGAGAGCTCAGAGTGAGTGAGTGAGTGAGTGAGTGAGAGAGAGAATTATGTAGGAAACAGTAGACAGCCTAAAATCTCTCTCCCAGGACACACACACACACACACACACACACACACACACACACACACACATACATACACACACACACACACACACACACACACACACACATATATACACACACATACACACACACACACTGATACAATAGGGGCATATCTGGCGTCCCTGGAATATCTCCCTTGCTGACCTGTATACCTTGTCCTTTAACCTTTGATCTGGACATGGATGGAAGATGGAAGGGGCTGGGTATCTTGTTTGTTTGTATGTATGTATCTCTATCTGTCTGTCTGTCTGTCTGTCTGTCTGTATTTTTTTTAATTTGTTCTCTGTCTTTCGTCTCTTGTTCTCTGTCGTCTGTCTCTTGTTTTCTGTCGTCTGTCTCTTTTCTATTTTGTTCTGTCTTTCATCTCTTGTTCTCTTCTTCTCTCGTTCTGTTTCTTCTTCTCTCGTTGTCTGCGTGTGTGTGTGTGTGTGTGTGTGTGTGTGTGTGTGTGTGTGTGTGTGTGTGTGTGTGTGTGTGTGTGTGTGTGTGTGTGTGTGTGTGTGTGTGTGTGTGTGTGTGTGTGTGTGTGTGTGTGTGTGTGTGTGTGTGTGTGTGTGTGTCTGTGTGTGTGTGTGTGTGTGTGTTTTGGCCTCGTCTTGGACCCTCTCCACGCTGTCATTCTTCAAGGGTGTGTGTGTATTTTAGGACCACCGGCTGACAGACAGATACACTGACACACAGACAGCTACACTGACAGATACGCACATACACCACAGACAGAAGGAAGTCATATAACACACACACACACACACACACACACACACACACAAACACACGTACCCACACACATTCATATAACCGCTTATTATTATACACACACACGTACAGAAAGAGAGAGAAATATGTAGATGTCATGTGTAGTCGAAGATAAGTAAATGATGTAATTAATTGAGAGAATGGTGGACAGACAGACACAAAATTAATGCACATACAGAAAATAATTATGCTGTGGGTAGAGACGAAGAGAGTGATGGATAAATAAGTACTGCCATTTACCTCTTCCGTTTTCCATCCTCCTCTTTTATTCCCGTCGTTAACATCCCCTCCTCCATTCCTATACGTTTTCTTTTACATGCCTTTTCCAACATCCCTCCCCATCCATCCATTCATCCATCCCACTCGCTTACCTTCTTACCTTCTTCTTCTACTCTCCTCTTCTATTTCATTTTACATTTTTTTCCTGATTTTTTTTTACACCTTACAGCATCTCCCCTCATCATCCCCCATTCACAATCCCCTCAATCGCACTACCTCCCCTCTCTACACCTCATCCCACTACCTCCCCTCTCTACCCCTCATCCCACTACCTCCCCTCACCATCCCTCATACCACTACCTCCCCTCTCTACCCCTCATACCACTACCTCCCCTCTCTACCCCTCATACCACTACCTCCCCTATTCTTCACCACCTCCTCACATTCCCACAAATCGTATCCCCTCCCACTCCTAACACCCCCCACTTCTATTCCCCCCACTCCTATCCCCCCCACTCCTATTTCCCCAGTACCCCTATTCATCCCCATCTTTCCCCCAGTCTCCTTCTCCAATGCAGAGTAACCACCAGGGTAGCAAAGAACTGCCTACGAAACAAGATCATTTTGGATAAGGGAAAATAAATTGAGTATATAAAAACAAATATTAGTATATAATCACAATATTCAGGTGTAAGTTAACGATGTATAAAAAAGAAATGGGTGATAAAGAGAGGAATAGAAAGGAGAGAGAGAGTGAAGGGGAGAGAGTGAAGGAAATTGAAAGGAGTGTCAGAGAGAGAGTGAGGGAGAGAGAGAGAAGAGAAGAAAGGGGTAAATGGAGTGTAAGAGAAAAGAGGAAAAGAGAGAGTGGGAAGGAGTAAAAGGCGTGTGAAAAAAAGTGAGCGAGACAGTGGTGACGGGGAGGAGAGAGTAGGGAGGGAGTAGGGAGGAGAGAGTAGGGAGGGAGAACGAGTGAACCTGACAGCCAACAGACAGCTACCACCACTACCACAACCACTATCACCACAACCACCACCACCATTACTACTACTATTACTACTGCTATTACTATTACTATTACTACTACTATTGATATTACTATTACTACTTTTGCTACCACCACCACCACCACCACAAATACTACTACTACTACCACCACCACCACAAATACTACTACTACAACCACCACCACCATCACCACTACCACCACCACCATCACTATCACCACCACCACCACCATCATAACTCTGGCTCTGACCACCAATACAACCATAACTCCAGCTTACCCTATCCCTAAGGACAATAAAATTTTTACGGTATAATCAAATTTACAGCCGAGCCATGCAGACCTCCTCGTGATTAGGACGTTTGAGACCCACATTTTAGACAATTTGAAAGAGGTTTTGGGACAGTAAAGGCAAACATGGGCAGTGAATCCAAACATTTCCAGTCGCTATTGGATATTTATTGGATGTCATTTTTTTTTCATTCATATATTTATTATTTCTATTTTGTTTTCACGACAGACTAGCTGGTACCACATGTATTATTACAGTACCACAACTATTCATTCAGTACCCACGTGATGTTAGTCAGAAAATATTATTGGAGGTTAGTGAGTCCTTGAAACATTGCCACGTAACACCACCTATATCGAAGAAGCATGTTTCGTGGCATTGTCAGGAGGAATCAGAAGCCACCAACTCTCAGACACGATCACAGGGTGCTTTAAAACACTTATATACCTCGAGTACTAAGAGCTGTGATCAAGTACAATTTTACGACCCCTGTCTTAAACGCTATTATTATCACAGTCACGAACATCAAACTCCTTAAGGGTAATGTGATATAGTAAAACAAACTAGAGATACATAAGGCCTTCAAATAGGCACGTAAAGAATAAGGGAACGATGGAAAGGAGAGAGTTAAAGAAAGAGGTGGTAGGAAGGAATGGAGAGGTGGGCGTGAAAAGCAGTTAAAAAAACAAAACAAGGCAAGACTGAAGGACAACTATATAAACAAAATAATCAGAAAATATAAACAGTAACAAAACAAACTTACCGTACTTACTTACTATCATCCCTAAGAAAATACTGGACATATGTGAAATCGTGGTTGGTGGTTGCGTAGACTGTTTGCGTGGGACTTGTTCACGGTCTGGTGTCTATGGAAGGTTGGTTAGCGTCTTAGCCCAGAATATATGATGATATGCCTCGACCGATACAACCCTTTCCAGAGAAAAAAAATATATAAAAATATAAAATTGGCCATGTTTCATCCCACGTAGATTGGAATTAATTAAATGCTGTCTGACGCCGACTGTCTTATATGGAAATAATTTATGTGAGATGTAAAAGGATACCTGTACTTAGTTAATGTATACATAGAGTTAGATGTGGTCTGATATCAACTTAATTGTCTTACCCTTTATGTGAGATGAAGAAAAATATACATATAGATAGTTAAGGACCTCTTGAAATGTACCTGAAACACTTTGGCGAGGTCAGTAATACACACAAACGAACAAGTGCGAATCCTGGGAGGTTTGATAAATACCGGCCCAGGTTCGATTCCGGAGGAGGTAATGTACAGTGACTATGACGAGTGGTATTGTTTAATTAATGACCCTCGTGGTGAAGTTAGACAATTGGAGGTTATAGAGTCCTTCAAACATTGTCACGAAACACCACCTACATTGAAGGAGCTTGGGTTCCATTAATCATACTATTCCATTCTATTTATTACCTGTTTTGTGTTTATTATTGTATTAAAGTTACCGATTTTTTTTTTATTAATTATATTGTTTTAATTACTATATCAGAGTTACCGTATTTTGTTTCCATTAATCATACTACTCCAGTCTATTTATAACTTTTTTTTTAAGTTACCGGTGTTTTTGTCTATTAATTATATTGTTTTTATTTACTGTATCAGAGTTACCGTATTTTGTTTCCATTAATCTAATAGAAAAGAACGGGAAGTGAAAATTAAAAAAAGGGCATCTGGGCGTCTTTGATCAAGTTACACGGCTGCCAACTTTCAGGTTAATTGAATGATAAAAAGTGAAGAAATTGCACTCGGTCCGTTGTTGATGTCTTGACGGACGCTCAGAGAAAAGAAAGGAAAAGAAAGGAAGCAAGGAAGGAAAAGAAAGGAAGCAAGGAAGGAAAAGAAAGGAAGCAAGGAAGGAAAAGAAAGGAAGCAAGGAAGGAAAAGAAAGGAAGCAAGGAAGGAAAAGAAAGGAAGCAAGGAAGGAAAAGAAAGGAAGCAAGGAAGGAAAAGAAAGGAAAAGAAAGGAAGCAAGGAAGGAAAAGAAAGGAAGCAAGGAAGGAAAAGAAAGGAAGCAAGGAAGGAAAAGAAAGGAAGCAAGGAAGGAAAAGAAAGGAAGCAAGGAAGGAAAAGAAAGGAAGCAAGGAAGGAAAAGAAAGGAAGCAAGGAAGGAAAAGAAAGGAAGCAAGGAAGGAAAAGAAAGGAAGCAAGGAAGGAAAAGAAAGGAAAAGAAAGGAAGCAAGGAAGGAAAAGAAAGGAAGCAAGGAAGGAAAAGAAAGGAAGCAAGGAAGGAAAAGAAAGGAAGCAAGGAAGGAAAGGAAGAGGATAATTTCGTTCCTACTGGGAGAGAAAAGTACGTAATGCAGACATGAGAGAGAGAGAGAGAGAGAGAGAGAGAGAGAAAGAAAGAGAGAGAGAGATGGAGATGGAGATGGAGGGAGGAAGAAGGACAGATTAAAACAAGCAAAATAGGGTACTCGATTTTTTTTTTTTTTTTTTTTTTTTTTTTTTTTTTTTTTTTTTTTTTTTTTTAGGGGGGTGGGGAACAGACAGAGAAAAACAAACAGATAGTCAGACAGAAATGATAATGCAAGTTAAAAATAACAAGAAATATTTAAACGTGATGAGCAGGTACAATAATGATACGTAAAGAGGGAACGAAACTCGATTGAAGAGGTAAAGAGAGGAAGAAAAATATTATCGATACCTTTCGAAAAGAGATCTGAAGAATGACTCGGAATAATGAGGTACAGAGAAATGAATGACTCTAATAATAGATAGAGAATAGAGAAATAGATAGTTTATGGACGAGAGAGAGAGAGAGAGAGAGAGAGAGAGAGAGATAGATAAAGAGAGAGAGATAGAGAGAGAAAGAGAGAGAGAGAGAGATACAGTAGATAGATAAATAAATAGATAGATAGATAGATAGATAGATAAGAGAGAGAGAGAGAGAGAGAGAGAGAGAGAGAGAGAGAGAGAGAGAGAGAGAGCAGGTGGATGGTAGGGAGGGGTTTGAAGTAGGGGACACTGCTAGAATAAGAGAGAGAGAGTCAAGTCTTTACGAGAGGGGAGGGAAAGGTAAAGACATACGCAGACACGCAGGTAGACAGACAGACAGAGAGAGAAACAGAGAGACAGACAGACAGACATACCTAAAGACAGACCTAAAGACAGACGTAAAGACAGACATAAAGACAGACATATAGACGGACCTGAAGACAGACCTAAAGACAGACATATAGACATACCTAAAAATAGACAGACAGCCCACACAAAACGTAGCTAACTAAACTATGAATGGATCTGACCTTATTACTAATGCACATACAAACCCTTTTACGTATAATAAATGAAAAGGATAACAATGATAAAAGTTCTCTTATCATCCACAGCCACAGGAAATACAGATAGAATAAAAAAATCCCTTATAGTGTGAGGGAATCATT
This sequence comes from Petrolisthes manimaculis, assembly GCA_034508575.1. Lineage (NCBI taxonomy): Eukaryota > Metazoa > Arthropoda > Malacostraca > Decapoda > Porcellanidae > Petrolisthes > Petrolisthes manimaculis. The sequence goes on along the minus strand of JAWZYT010006224.1, from coordinate 5,629 downwards.
TAAAGGACCCTCTGTTTTGGCTAGAAAATTGGAGGCAAATGAGTCCTTCAAATATGACTACGAAACACCATCTGTATAGAAGGAGCTTGTTTCGTGGCATAGTCGGGAGGAATCAGAAGCCACCGTGTCTCGTTAAATGATCACAAGGTCCTTAAAGAAGTAGTTTATCATAGAAGAATAATTAATTTTATAGTAGGGGGTCAATGTATAAATGATGGAGATTATGTGTAAGGAATTATTGGGGAGAGAAAACGAAATAAGTGCATGTAATTAATATGAAGAGAGGAATAATGAGTGAAAATGTAGTGAAAGAATTATGGAACGCTTAAAGTTATTGAATAATTAACCTGGAGTAAGAGCGTTGCAAGAGTAGAGACAGTATGTGTGTGTGTGTGTGTGTGTGTGTGTATGTATGCGTATGTATGAGAGAGAGAGAGAGAGAGAGAGAGAGAGAGAGAGAGAGAGAGAGAGAGAGAGAGCAGGTGACATGAGTAAAAATAGTGCCTGTGATGACGGTGTGGCGAGGCGACATCCATCACACTTTATACCCTGCCTTGCCCACCCCTGCCTGCCCACCCCTCCCATCCCTGCCGTGCCCTCCCTGCCCCTCTCTGCCCCTCTATTCCCTCCACGTGCTCATTTCTATCCCGTGCCATTGCCTCACTACAGTACCCACCTCTCCCTGCCCCTCCCTGCCCCTCCCTGCCCTCCTATTCCCATCACGTGCCCATTAATATCACATGACCAGCTATATCTCGTGCCCATCTATACCACGTGCCCATTTATACCACGTGCTCATCAATACCACGTGCCAATCTATTCCCTGCCTGACACACATGCACACACACACTCCATGCCATTTAACCCAATCCTGTATTACGTGTCTGTATCTTGTCATAATTATACTTACGCCTGTCTTCCTTCCTTCCTTCCTTTCTTCCTTCCTTCCTTCCTTCCTTCCTTCCTTTCTTCCTTCCTTCCTTCCTTCCTTTCTTCCTTCCTTCCTTCCTTCCTTCCTTCCTTCCTTCCTTCCTTCCTTCCTTCCTTCCTTCCTTCCTTCCTTCCTTCCTTCCTTCCTTCCTTCCTTCCCTTGCCATCACTTCTACCACCACTAATAACAGCATATACATTTTCCTTCACATGCCATGCCTGTTATTATTTCCTTTCGTTGTTTTCTCATTTTTTACCCATGCCCTTTCCTTTTATCTCCTGTCATATCATACTACTACTACTACTCCTGCCCTCTCTTTCTATCCCCCTGCCCTCTCCTTCTACCCTTGCCCTTTTTCAGTACCCTTGTCATTTCTTTATACCCCTGCCCTTTAATACTCCTGCCCTTTCCTTCTATACTTGCCCTCTTCTACCCCTGTTCTTTCCTTCTATCCCTGCCTCTTCCTTCTATCCCTGCCCTTTCCGTCTACCCCCTGCCTTCACTTGCCACCCTTGACCACCTTTCCATTATCACGTTTCACCTGCCATTCTGTGCCCAATCTTGCCACATGCCCGGGCACCTCTCTCTTCCATCTCTTCCTGGTGACATAACTTCATAATGTTCCTCCTCTATACTCCTATGGCTGGGCACCATGGTGGAGAGTTGGGCTTGCCTGGCTGACGTTCAGGAGAGTGTCTCATCAGAGACAGATACCAGAACTAAAACCCTGCAACTTTTTTATACCTACCGTATGTCGACCCCATCCCTGCCCTGCCCTGCCCTGCCCTCCCCTGCCCTGTCCTGCCCTGCCCTGCCCTGCCCTGCCCTACCTTACCTTGTTACACCTGCCATACACCCTGGTTATGTATTGGCCTGGAATATTATGCATCTAGATTCTACAACGAATTACGTCAAAAGGCGTCTAAAAAAATTATGTACCGTTGCAACACCTCTCATTTCCCAACTGCCCACGTATATATATATGTTTGTAGTGATTTTCTGGGTACGTGTCAGGAAAGTTTTACATTCATGTGTTGCCAAATATTTATGTTATCGGTTGTCATGTCATGCTGAGTGTAGAATTGTGTGCGTGTGTGTGTGTGTGTGTGTGTGTGTGTGTGTGTGTGTTTTGTACTGTATACCCTGCTACATTCCCTGCACTATCTATGCAGGGTGTTACGTATATAGTGTATAGCTCCGTGTTGAGTGTTTATTTTTTTATACTGTGTAACCTGCCATGCTCCACGAATCCTGTCTAATCCTCTATGTTAATGTGCACTAAGTTACCCGACCCCCAGACACACAACCAACACCTGCCCTCATCAATGAACACAAAAAACATTCCCACCCTTCCTCACCCAACCCACTGTAGTGTCTTTCTTTACCTGGCGAAAATGTACAGATTCCCTTCTTAGTAATATGACCTTAGATTGGCTACACGTTTCGCATACATTCTAGTGTTTATAGATATCAAATAAGTACCTAGTTGTATAAGTTTTTCATGTAATTATTCTTGGATTACCTAAAAAGTAAAGTAATTGAAAGAGCGACCCGGTACATTTTTGCCAATGAAAAAAAAACTAAAGTAATGTATAAACTGGACTTCTTCTCTCCCTCCTCTATGACCAGACCTCCTTTGCCCATCAACCTCTTGGTCATAAGCCAAAGGTCGTCCCAATGATTGATGTAGAGTTGTAACATTAGATATGGTAAGAGGGAAGGTGTAGCACATATCATGCTGTTGGGCCATGTGGAGTTTTAGTTGGGTATGGTAAGAGAGAGAGAGAGAGAGAGAGAGAGAGAGAGAGAGAGAGAGAGAGAGAGGAGAGGAGAGAGAGGTAGGAAGGTATGTGTATTGCTAAGATCATGTTGAAGAGGCGTGTATGGATAGTCTGAGGGGAGGTGTAGGCAGACATGTGTATTGCCAAAGTAATATTGAAAAGATGTGTTGGAATGGGTTGGTAGAAAGATATAACTGAGTGCACCCAAATATACTAGAGTGATTTTTTTTTTTTTTTTTTTTTTTTTTTATAGTCTGAGACATTATCCTGGCGTTTTTGAGTAGTGGAGAAATTGAGTACCTGTTTAGTGTTTTTTGTAATGGGAGTGTTTGTCAGCACGTTGTAATGCATTAGTTTTATTATTCTCTGATAGGAAACTACTTACTAACTTAGGTACTTGTATCAGATGTAAACATTAATACTATAGTACATGTTGAGTCAATTTTTGGGTCCATCCTCTCTCATTTGTTTGTCTCTTCTTTCTCTTTACTTCCTTCCTTTCCTCTTTCTCTTTTCTATTGTTAGTTCCTTTTTCCCTCTCTCACTACTCCGTCTCTTCCTTCTCCTTATTTCTTCCCTCCCTCATCCTGGTCTTTCTCGTTACTTCCTTCCTCCCTCGCTCACTCTTCTTCTTCCTTCTCATTCCTTCCTTCTTCTTCCCTCCGTCCCCCCCCAGCACCCCCTGCTCCTTGGTATTCCCCTTCACCCTTGATTCATTTGTTTCTGCTTATTAGCTTGTCTCAGGTGTGGCTCCCCCCTCACCTCTCTCTCTCTCCCCTCTACCTCTCTCCCCCATCCCTCTACCTCCCTCCTGTCTCCTACCTCCCTCCTCCTGTCTCCTACCTCCCTCCTCCTGTCGCCCATTTCCTTCTATCTTCTCCCTCCCTCTTCCTCTAGTCTCCTACCTCCCTCCCACCTCCTTCAACCCTCTTCCTCTTTTCTCCTTCCTCCCTTCCTCAACCCTCTCCCACCAACTTCCTTCTCTCTTTCCCCTCCCAACCTTCTCATGACTCCTCGCATCTGTTCCTTCCCACTACCGAAACCCCCTCCCAATGACCCCTCACCACGACCCTTCCACCTCTCCCCTCCTTCCTCCCCTTCCTTTCCCTCCTTCCTTTCCCCTCCTTCATCCCCGCTTTATCTCCCCTCCCTCGCCGTTGTCTCCCTCTCCTCCCCCCTCTATCTCCCTCTCCCCCTCCCCATCTGTTTCCTTTTCCCCTCCCCTCCCATCTGCCTCCCTCTTCCCTCCATCTATCTCCCTCTCCCCGCTACCTCCCTTATACCCTACATGTGCCATTATGCGTCTATTCCTCCCTCCCCTCCCCTCCCCTCACCCTCATTGACAAACAAGAAGGGTGCGGGGAAGGCGAAGGAATGATAATATAGAAAAGAGGGACAAACAGATGGGGGAAAAGGGTGAGGAGGCATATAAGTGTTTAGAGGAGAAAAAAGGTGAGGTGAGGTGAGTCGAGAGATGAGTGAAGTGAGGTGGAGTTAAAGTGAGGATAGGAAGACTTAATTTTTGGAAAGTGTTGAGTCATGGGGGAGAAAGGAGAAAGGCGAAGAAAGGAAAGGAGGTTAGAGACATAGAGAACGAAAGGAGGAAAGGACATAGGGAAAGAAAGGAGGAAGGGACATAGATAATGAAAGGAGGAAGAGGACATAGAGAACGAAAAGAGGAAGGGACATAGAGAATGAAAGGAGGTAAAGGACATAAAGAACGAAAGGAGGAAGGGGACATAGGGAACGAAAGGAGGAAGGGACATAGAGAACGAAAGGAGGAAGGAACATCATGACAAGAGAGTGAGGAGGTATAAATTGACGGAGACAGATGAAGTGAGAGTAAGAAGACGGAAGAGAAAGGCAGCGGAGGAAGGTGGAAATGTGTAAGATGAGGAGAGAGATAGTTGGTGGTAGAGAGAGGAAAATAGAGAGAGAGAGAGAGAGAGAGAGAGAGAGAGAGAGAGAGAGAGAGAGAGAGAGAGAGAGAGAGAGAGAGAGAGAGAGAGAGAGAGAGAGAGAGAGAGAGAGAGAGAGAGAGGAGGGGGGGGAGGCAGAGAGGGGAGATGTTGAGAGAGAGAGGGAGAGAGGGAAAGGTTTGATAATTATAGGAGACAGTTAAGGAGAGGAACGTATGTGAGAAGAGGAACAGGTGAGACAAGACAAGTGAGAACAGCAAACAGGTAAGGAGACAAGTGAAGGGAAGATGAATATGTGAAGAGAGAACCCAGGTGACGAGGGATAGATTATGTAGAGAAGAGGAGAGGAGAGGAGAGAAGAGAAGAGAAGAGAAGAGGAGAGTTGAAGAGAAGAGAGTTGAAGAGATGAGAAGAGAGTTGAAGCGAAGAGAGTTGAAGTGAAGGGAACAAATAAATACCAGATGAGGCAATGAATTATAATACTAAGCGCCGACTTACTTTTGTCTCACGTGACGACTGTATTCTGTCACACCTCAACATGATTTAGGTGAACCTCTGTCGCACCTCAAGGAACCTTTTTTGTGATGTTGTCAGAAAATTGGAGGTATACGAGTCCTTCACATGTTGCCACGAAACACACACACACACACACCTATATGGAAGGATGGTGTTTTGTGGCATAGTCAGGAGGAATCAGAAGCCTCCATTTTCCATATACGATCACAATGTCCTTAAAGGGGTGCGGGAATAGGGGACAGGCTTGGGGGGGTTTGGGGGTTGCGGGAGTAGGGAACAGGCATAGGGGGAGCGGCTAGTGGGGTGCAGGAATAGGGGGACAGGCTTTCTACCCACCCCAAGCCTGTTCATTTACTAATATTTCCCAGACTTGCCCACTTTACTTTACCCCTGCCTCACTCCCGACTCCCTTGCCCCCATCACTGACCTTAATCTTAAAGTAAGGTCAGTCTCGGAGTTCAGGTGCACTGGGTGACGGGAAT
>JAWZYT010006223.1:0-43014 GCA_034508575.1 Petrolisthes manimaculis | reverse complement strand
GGAGGAGGAGGGAAAGGTTGCATGTCTGAAGTAACAGCTGATTCCAGGGCATATCAGGAAGGAGACGGTAATCCGCAAACGTCAAACTCGGCTATCGTCTAACTATATCAATCGCTGGCCTAATTGTCTAGCTATCGTCGGACACAACACGGCTCTCTTCTACCCTAATTATTGCTCAAAATGTCGGGAAATAGACCAACAAAAACACTTCAAGAATCATCAAATGTCAAAATAAATAAAGTTCATGGTGAGGAAAAAAAATGATAAGGCTACGTCTCACTGACAACATTATATGAGTTTCTAAGCTGACCATCAGATGTATAAAAATAACAGTAGGCGAGAGGAAAGAGAATTAAGGTATGGTAGAGTTTTGTAAAGAGAACAAATAAACAAACAAGTAAGCAATCAACCTATGAAACTATAATCATAACCACTATGAACCAACGGACATGACACTTGAACGTACGTACTTCCCCACACGACAAAACAAAGAAATGGAGAGCAATTGATGGCCTACATTACTCTCTCTCTCTCTAAGGCTATACAACACTAGGAATATATTGCTGGACTCTGAGTGATATAATAATGTGGGTCGTCAACTGTTGTGGACCATAACTGAAGGGCTACTGACTGATTGATTCCTCTACACTATGCCAGGACACACACCACCTCAGTATACGAGTAGAGGGGAAGGTTCTGTTTTGTTTTGTAGCATTGTGTGGAGGAATCTGTAGCCCTGCCCCTCACCCATAACATGACTATAATACTAGATCAATACAATATACTCCACTATACTATGTCCGTACCTGGAGAGAGGACGTGGCTTATGAATCAAGTACTCGTGTGTGTGTGTGTGTGTGTGTTGGTAGGCGGTGACAGAGATAGTATTGTGGCGGTGGTTGTGGTTTGTGTTAGGCGTGACGATTCTGACCACTATCTGCCTTATCGTTGCCGTTCATCTCCGTCCCTGCGTCACCAACACATCAAATGTCACCTTGTCTCACTGGACACCAAGAGCCAGCCGCTAATTTCTCGGAACAAGCACTCCACCACGCACAGACTCAGGCAGTGTGTGTGTGTGTGTGTGTGTGTGTGTGTGTGTGTGTGTGTGTGTGTGTGTGTGTGTGTGTGTGTGTGTGTGTAACTCAATCCAAGACAAGTGTCGTATCGTAGCTGTTTTGTCATATAGTTTTTTTTCCTAATACAGGCTCCATTATACACCCAAGTCGAATGTTTCTCTATTTAGGAGATGTTTTCAGCAATTTGGGGACCACGACTTTTGTCTTGCACTGTATTACACAAATAGCTCGACTTTTCTTCACACAACTAACTTACCTTAACCTAACCTAACATAACCTAACCTAACTCAACCCGACCCGACCCCAACCAAACAATAAATTAACCTCATTCTTCTTCTAGTTGTTGTGATTTCATATGCCCAGTTCCCACCATTAGTAACACAAGTTCTCTCTCTCTCTCTCTCTCTCTCTCTCTCTCTCTCTCTCTCTCTCTCTCTCTCTCTCTCTCTCTCTCTCTCTCTCTCTCTCTCTCTAAAGGTTGAACTATTTCTTCCGTTCCTCCACGTGCCAGACTTTATTTACATATTTGTGGCTGGTTATGAGGGGAGAGGGGGTGAGGGGAGAGGGGGGGGGTGAGTGGAGAGGGGGTGCGGGGGTGAGTGGAGAGGTGGTGAGGGATGAGGGGAGAGGGGGGTACAGGGATAGGGAAGACCTAGTGATGAGGGAAGTGAGAGGGGAAGAGGAAGATAAAGAGGGGAGGGACTGTGTGATGAGGTCCCTACAATAAATGGAAAAATGACACACATAAGTCAATATTTACTCGCTTTCCCTCCTATATAACCACACATAACAGTGATCTTTAGAGGGAAATCGTGTGTGGAAGCTATGCATAGGTCTACTGATTCCTCCAAACTACGCCAGGAAACAGATCAGTACTTTAATATACAAGTGTGGATACGTGTTTTGTTGTATTGTTTGGAGGAGTCGGTCGGTATTGTTGTTGAGATCTTCCACAATAGGTAAGTAAGCCAAGGGATATGGTGAGGCATAACTGGTTTAAACACTTGTAATCTCCAATCCTCAGGAGTAACTATATATTTATCTTTTTCTTCCTCGGTAACATTGTTTGTGAATTTTCTGTCTATCACACACACACACACAAACAATCATCCAAATAGCACACCCCAATACAGTGCCAAATTATAGAGGCAGACTAATATATACATTCACCCAGTGAGTCTCCAGTACACACACACACACACACACACACACTAAGTCACCTTAAAGAAACTTGCCTACCTGTCTGCCACCTTTTCTATCTAATGGTGATCTTGGGAGATATACTGTACAGCTTTACGGATGGACAAAAATGCCTTAATGAGTCTATAAATAGCTGGTTGTAAAGTAGTCCTTCATTATCTGTTAGTTGGAGGGCTAATAATGTTAACAAATTATGCCAGGAAACAAACTAGTACTTCAATTTATGTGTATAGTATCTGTTTTGTAGCACAGTTTGCAGGATTCAATCATATGCCTTAAAAGCTATGCAAGTAAACAGATTTGTACTTCCGTATAATTATTATTAATCTATTGTGTAGCACGGTTTGGAGGAATCAGTAGCGCCCATTAATATATATATATATATATATATATATATATATATATATATATATATATATATATATATATATATATATATATATATATATATATATATATATATATATATATATAATGATATAGAGAGGGAGGCAGGAATGAGTGGATTTATAATCTTAGGGTACATCTACAAACCACAACATTTCTCACAGAAAGGAGAACAGATGACATTATAGAGTTGGCAAAATGGGAGAGCAATTAATTGCTCCTCAGTATTCCTAGAAAACGGTTACCTAACTTATATATAGTTGATTTGGTCTGCTTCTTAACTTACTTTGAAGGAATAGATAGATAACTTCCAATGTACCTCAAGTATATTTTAAATCCCTGAGAGCAAGCTGGCCTTATATTACAGTGGCTTACATATATTGAGAAATATACGGTACGTGTTTAACTTCAGTGTTGATCTATAATAATAATAACTAGACCATAAGCCCATGTAATGCACGGAAGCATGGAATGTAAGCAAACCGAGTGGGTTGCCAGGCGTACGATAAAAGTGAAGTATGTGTAATTAAGTTATTAGTGGGGTGTTTTTTGTGACGAAAATATCCTGTCCCCCCTCACTGTTACACACTTTCCGAGTTTTGAATTCCTGGCGCTGTAGATGGTCACATGACAATTTGTATAGCATGACAGACAAACAGTATCTTCATTTAGATATATAGATAACAATAATAATAATAAAAAAAAATAAAAAAATAATAAAAAAAATAATAACAACAACAATAGTAATAAAACATACTTAATAATAATAATAACAACAATAATAATAAAAAAAAATCGATAATAATCAAGACAATCAATACAAAATAACAAATAAGCAACTCACCTGTACGGCCCCCACTATCCTTCACTCATTTATCCCGCTGGAGCGTCCTGAAATAGAGAAGAGAGAGAAAAATGAGTTACAAGGAGTTACAAGGACAAGTGACATTTCAAAGGATCTTATGAAATATACAAAGGTGCTAAAATGAACGAAAATACTTGCTGTTGCTGCTATTATAATTTTATGGAGAATATAGAGGCTGGTTAGACACGAACTGAACAACACGAACAAAAAAAAAAATGAATAAACCTCGTCATGATTACAAATTAGAAATGTAATCTGTATCTAGACATTTCTCCGTTTCATCTTTGTGGTTCGGTGGAGCGGATGAAAGTAAAGAAGTACAAACAGACAAGGTATGGAATGTGGATGACGGGGTGATATGATATGAGGGGATAAGAGAGGGTGTGAAGGGGAGAGATAGAGAGGGGGTGGAGGGAGAGAGAGAGAGCGCGAGCAGAGGGGGTGGAGGGCATGGTGATGTATGAGGGATAAAAGAGAGGGTGGAGAGAGAGAGAGTGCAGAGGGTGGAGGGTATGGTGATGTAAGAGGAATAAGAGAGAGGGGGGTGAGGGAGGGATAAGAGAGAGGGGGTGGAGGGAGAGATAGAGAGGGGGTGGAGGAGAGAGAGCGCGCGAGCAGAGGGGTGGAAGGCATGGTGAGGAAGGGGACACAAGCAGAAGGGGGTCAGCAGAGGGATAGTGGGGGTGGTGGGGAAGGTGACACAAGTGCATGGGATAGGAGGTATAGTGATAGGGATAGTGAGGATGGTGACACAAGAGAAGGGGTTTGTGTGGATGGGAACAGGGGGGATGGGATGATGGGGGTGGTGGGGTGTTGGCAAGGAGGGACACAAGTTATATTAGTGTTGGCATGAGAATTAAGGGCCTGGGAAGGGGATGCAAGAATGAAGGGAAGGGAAGGGAAGGGAAAGAGGGAGGATGAAGAGAGAAGGGAGTTGCAAGCCCTTTCTTTCTGTCTTATAACACCCTGCATGTCTCCAACCCAATCTTCCTTCCTGCCTCCTCCTTTCCTATTTCACACCCTTTCCTCCTTCCTGCCTGCCTGCCTGCCTTACACCTTCGTCTTCCTTCTTTCATGTATATATTATTTTTTTGGCTGCGTTCCTCCTCCTCCTTTCCTATTTCACACATGTTTCTCCTTCCTTCCTGCCTGCCTGTCTGCCTCACACCTTGTCTTGCTTCTTTCATGTTTTTTTTTTTTTTTTTTTTTTTGCCTACGTTCCGCCCCCGCATTCATTCCCGACTCTTGATTATCCTTCCCTCAGTCCATCTCTCTCCACCACCCGACTCCTCCCGACGCTGTGTCTGCCTTCATGTCCAAGTGAGAGAGATATACCTTAGGCAGCTCTCTAGAGTGGCCAGACAGGCATACAAGTGGTCACGCACGAGGACCACTCAGGCATGTTGGATGGGGTTTCTTTAGTTTAGGATGACAGTGTAAAATTCTCATGTTTATATTAAAAAAAACTCCTAGGAGAATGAAAATATAAAGTAATAATTCCCGCTCACGAACAATTATAATGACTCTCGGTACTAAGGCTCCAGCATATACTGTCACAAACATAAGTTTCTTTACCCCCCTGGCAAGAGTGAGGTCGAAGTCTTGTTGGAGAAGGGCCGGGCAAACGAACACTGGGAGTCAGTATCTCATGACAGTGTAAAATGTGTTGGATTCAAGTAAGTGAACACCTCTATAGACATGAAACATTATCCCAGCATTATGAACTGGCCCATTTTATGTTCGTCTAGTCCATATCCAACCACGACCTTCAACTTCACTCTAGCCAAGGGGTAAAGAAACTTATGCTCATGACTGTACATAAAAAAAAATAACTGACATTTTCAACTATCGGCCTCGTTATTAGATGTTCCTGAATTTCAGCTTCGTGTCGTTATGTAACTGAAGCAACGGGGCCCTGTTCTCGTCACCTATATACTTTAGTTCAGAAGTGTGAAGTGATGAGAAAAAGAGAACGGGGAATAGGAAGGTATCGAGGGGACTGATGGGTGAAGGTGAATATAGAGTTTGTGATGGACAAATACTATAACTGTGTGTGTGTGTGTGTGTGTGTGTGTGTGTGTGTGTGTGTAAGGAGGGTTGGTTGGTAAAGGGAGGGATAGGTGGTGAAAATGTTTAAAGTCATTAACCATTAACCTTCATTAACCTTCCCCTCTCACCCCACCAAACCCCAATCGCCCACAACACTTATTCTCTCATCACCACCTCCACTACACTTCCATAACTTCCTATAGAAACACAACCACCACCACCACCACCACCACCACTACAACTTCCTATACAACACAACCACCACCACTACACCACCACCACCACCACCACCACCAGCAGCAGCAATACTTCTTCCATCCCTGGCTTCAACTCTGACCTTCTCACACCGCTCGCAGGAATCAATGTGGCTATGCTGGTTGGTTTGGTTGGTTGGTTGGGTGGGTGGCTGTGCTGTGCTGTGCTGCCTCTCCTCAACTTTCCGTGGTTGCTGGGATTCACTCACCATTTTTTCACCTCTACTTTTTTCCCTAACTCTGTCCAACTTTGGCGTGCTAATGAGTTCTGTGTGTGTGTGTGTGTGTGTGTGTTGTGTGTGTGTGTGTGTGTGTGTGTGTGTGTGTGTGTGTCCTATATATACCCATACATACATTTATACCCATATATATACAAAATATAGCAAATAGGTGCAGGTGTATGTATGGGCCGGATATGCCTTTGTGGTGTGAAGGAAACTGGATATAGTGAGGTGAGGTCAGAATAAACACTTAATTAATACAGTGTGTGCCTGCCCTGATATAGGTTATCTTTGTTGTGGTGTTTGGTGTGTGTGTGTGTGTGTGTGTGTGTGTGTGTGTGTGTGTGTGTGTGTGTGTGTGTGTGTGTGTGTGTGTGTGTGTGTGTGTCTTTATACATAGATAGTGTGTGATAATGTATGTGTTTTTTAGCGATAGTAGTAGAGTGTGAGGCATGATATGGTTGTCGTGAATTGTAGATGTAGTGGTGTTGATACTGTGGTCCGTGGTGGTGATAAATTATGGTGGTAGTGTGGCAGGGGGTGTAGGGTGATTGTGGTAGTGTGGCGCAGTTGTAGGGTGTAGGGTGATTGTGGTAGTGTGGCGCAGTTGTAGGGTGTAGGGTGATTGTGGTCGTGGTGATGAATTGCAGATGTATAGTGGTGTTGATGCTGTGATTGTGGTGACTTGACGTGACGGTGGTGGTGGTGGTGGTGGTGGTGACATTTTGATGGTGTCTTTAAAATGTAACCCCTCTCGTACCCTGGTGACACGATTGTGGGTCATACAAAATTTATGCTTCTACGGTTTATGCACAGTGACAGTCCAAAAAAACTCAAGTTATTTTTTCCATCCCTCTTAGTGACGGATAGCAACAAACACCATGGATTTTTTAAAGAGTTTGTGCTTACGTGTCGAAAATAGGAGGCTAACTATTTCTTCAAACAGAACCACGAGATACCAGAGTAACTTTGTTTCTGGGCAGAGTTTGGAAGAATCACTAAGTTTGAACATGCATAATATAATCACAGGTAAATATCATCCAAGAAGCACCACCGAGCGAGAACAGAAATACTTAAACACGATGAATGTACAGTACAGGACTCATTAGTGCGTAAGAGTGCGCGAGGTGAATTATATAGGACGTTGCCATTGTGGTATAAACATGTCACTATGATTGATGCTCATGTCTTAAAAGGGACTCTCTGTTGTTGGAGAAAGGGAAGGCTATTGATTCCTCCAAACTATACTACGAAACAGTATAATTATAGGCTACTGAGGTACTAGTCTGTTTTCTTATATACAGAGTTTGGAGAAAAGAAATCAGTTCATCCGTAAGAGAAAATCTCGTGTAAGTGTGGGTGTGTTTTATTTTTCATTCTTTTGTTTTGCGTTGTAAGTAAGAAGTCCTCGTCCCCTTCTCTCACTCTGTGTCTTGGTGCAAAAAATGCTATGATTGACGGAGGCGTACAAAACAGGCCATGTCACCGGTATTATTAGGAACATCCCTTGTGTGTGTGTGTGTGTGTGTGTGTGTGTGTGTGTGGTGTGTGTGTGTGTGTGTGTGGTGTGTGTGTGTGTGCGTGTGTCATTTATTATGCGTGCAATCACAAGCAGAGATGAACATTACTGAAACTTTTGATTGGATCTTACACACCAACCAAAATTACACAGACCAACAGTTGTTGCTTTGTATAATTTTTCGTAGTTGTTTCATTCGAAGGTGTTGCAGAAGTTGTTGCATGTTACTGTACAATACCTGACATATCAAATACTTACGACATCACAGTCACGCAGGCCAGCTTCTTTTACACACACACACACACACACACACACACACACACACACACACACACACACACACACACACACACACACACATTTGTCAGGCCATATGTCAGCTCGCATAACAGAGGGTAAGAACTGGGACGCGAAGGTACAGTACCTTGGTGAGGGTAGGTGAAGGGATCATGAGGGAGGTGGAGGAAGAGCAATGGTGGAGAAGCAAGGAGAGGGAGAGAGAGCAAAAGAGGAAGGAGGGGGGGGAGGGGTAAGATAAGGAAAGGAGGGAGGGAAGAGAGAGAGAGGGAGAGATTATGGAGAAAGAAGAGCGAAGGATTGACAGCCAAGAGAAGGAAGGAGTGAGCAGTGATGGGAGGGAGGGAGGAAGGGTGAAAGAGAGGCATGAAAGGTGTGTGAAAATATTTTAGGGAGACTGAGGTAGCTGGGGGATGGAAATGACAGATAAAAAGAGCAAAAAACAACATGAATGGAGTGCAAAAAGGTGGACACGAGAGAGAGAGAGAGAGAGAGAGAGAGAGAGAGAGAGAGAGAGAGAGAGAGAGAGAGAGAGAGAGAAAGAGAGAGAAAGAGAGAAGAGAGAAAGAGAGAGAGAGAGAGAGAGAGAGAGAGAGAGAGAGAGAGAGAGAGAGAGAGAGAGAAGAGAAGAGAGAGAGAGAAGAGAGAGAGATACCTAAACCACAACTCAACTTCAAACATCGGCAGGGTAAAGAATCAATATATACAGTAGTTAGGGTACGGGGTGAGTGGGTGAGTCAGGGGGTGAGTGGGTGAGTGGATGAGAGGGTTATATAGTATGTAGGTGAAAAAAAATTGGCCGGTGAAAAGAGTGGATGAGTAGATGAATGTGAATGAGCTCTGGTGCTATGAATGTGTGAGTGAGCGAGGGGATGAGTGAGTGAATGAATGTGTGAGTGTGCGAGGGGATGAGTGAATGAATGTATGAGTGAGCGAGGGGATGGGTGAGTGAATGAATGTGTGAGTGAGCGAGGTGATGAGTGAGTGAGTGAATGAATGTGTGAGTGAGCGAGGTGATGAGTGAGTGAGCGAGGTGATGAGTGAGTGAGTGAGTGAATGAATGTGTGAGTGAGCGAGGTGATGAGTGATTGGATTAGTGAGTGAGTCAATGAGGAAGAAGGGTAGTTGGTTCTCAGTGATTTAATGACCTATACATCTCAAATCAATCTGTACATTTCATTTCACCTCCCTTTCTCTCTCGTCCCTTCCCTTTCCTTCTCATTCATAACACCCCTTTCCCTTGCCTTCCCTTCCCTCCGTCTTTCTCTCTCTTCTCTTCCTTTCCCTTTCCTTCTTCATTCTCATTCATAATACCCCTTTCCCTTTCCTTCCCTTCCTTTCCCCGTTGTGGATAAAATTAGTCCTACAAACTATGGTGCAAAACTGACGACCCTAGTATACCCAAGTAGGAGATCTGTTTTGTAGCCCAGTCTGGAGGAATCATCAGCCTTCAAAAAGAGTCACACGACGAGGAAAGTGAAGGGCCGTATCTCCATGGCGCCACTTGCATATTCATAGTACACCCCAACCCATCGTGGCTGAAGGATGCTTATGGTCAAACGGAATATGGTAGTAGTTGTGGCTGTTGTTGTGGTGGTGGTGGTTCTCTATTGTGTTTGTGCATGTCAATATGAAAGAGAGAAAGAAAGATAGATAGATAGATAAATAATAGATAGATATATAGATAGATAGATAGATAAAAAGGACAAGAGGATAGAAGGAGAATAGAGTAATGGTGATAATAAAAAGGAAACACTCAGACTGGCGAGAATGAAGAAAGGAGAGAAGGAGAGTAATGTTGGATGGAAGGCTATGAGTAAGAAAGAATGGGAGACGATGGGAGAATGGAGAGAAAGTGGGAACAGAAAGGAGGAAAAGAGAGTATGGATGGCTAAGAGTAAGAAGGAAGAGACGGCGAGAGAATGGAAAATGGGGGAGAAAGTGTAAGGTCAGAGGTAAGAAAAAGCATAAATGTCAAGTGAGGGTCCCATTAGAGGGGACTTGGTTAAAGGGGTGGTGTGAGTGTGGTTGTGGTGATATTGTTACGAAGTGAGGTGAGGTGGTGTCGGTATTGTGCGTCCATGGTGGTGTGGTGTGGTATTAATGGTGATAGTTGTGGCATTGTGTTATGAGGTGAGGTGGTGTTAATATTACTGTATATGTGGTGGTTGTGGTGATAAAGAGAAGTAGTGTACGTATCTTATGTTTTGGTATGGTAGTGGTAATGTTGCTATGCAGTTAGATGGTGTTTATATCGTGTGAGGCTGTGGTGGTGGTGTTGGTGGTGGTGTGGTGGTGATATAGTGCAGAGGTGAGATGATGATGTGGTTCTGGTGTGGTGACTGTTCTGGTGGTGATGAGAATGGCTGTGGTAGGTAGGTAGGCTGAGAGGTAGGTATAGGTAGGCTGAGAGGTAGGTATAGGTAGGCTGAGAGGTAGGTATAGGTAGGCTGAGAGGTAGGTATAGGTAGGCTGAGAGGTAGGTAGGTAGTAAAGTAAGGGGATAAGCAGATAGGGCAGTAGGTAGGTAGGCAGGGAGGGAGGGGAAGAAGGTTAGTAGTTAGTAAAGTATGGAAATAGGCATATAGAGCAGTAGGTAGGTAGGTAGAACAGGCTGAGATAGGAAAGACGATAGATAGGTGGGGGAGTAGGTAAGTATAAAGAAAAATGATATAGGTTGGTAGGCAGGTAGGTACGCGAGGTAGGGTCCTCGTAACCTAGTGTGGGAGGAATTCATTTGCATTTCCCTTCTTGCACTGCTGCTTATTTCTCCAAGTCGACTATTTGGTGGAGGTAGTCATCAATATTTGTGAGGGAGAGACCGAGGAGTCAGTGTTAGATGTAACGGTAAGGGTATACAAGAAAATAAAGTATCAAGGTAACTACTAAGAGATCTCGTGACAACCGTATACATACATGCATTTCAAACAGTGTATAATCAGAGTATCTTAATATTTCGTACGACCCTCTCCGTTTACAAAGAATTGGAACGAGTAAAGAGACTTGGAAAAGAGGAAAGGGAGGGTAAATGGAAAGGCAGAAGTAGAGGCTGATAATATACCGTATACTGTTAAAGTGATGAAGGAGTTACTTATAAGGGTTCATTGATCTGCAGAGAGATAGAGAGAGAGAGAGAGAGAGAAAGAGAGAGAGAGAGAGAGAGAGATGGTTTAAAAAGGAACAGTACACTTAGCCTTACGTAACAGTAACACGTGAAGGGGCTCCGTGCCAACCATCTTCACACACACACACACACACACACACACAGTCTAAACTACTTATATCTGTCAATTCCCTATAATCGGCAAAAATATTTTATTTTCATGCCTGTCTTTCCAAGAGAATGGTAATAAAAACATTAATAGAGAGAGGACGTGAAAATAGAAACCACAATTAATTAACATCTTCCTTGTAATTTCACTTGCTCATCACAATTTTTCCTAAAGTGCTGAATGACACAACGTGAACCAAACATAACATAATTATATACTGATGAATTAACACAACGCCACCAGGAAGCAGCTACACAAATCAAACCAAACTGCTCTATGATGTTTCCATATATATACACTCGACACTCATTGCTCTTCCCTGTTCTCCCTTAATATGACCTGTAACCTGTCATCGCTCGTCAACACACACACACACACACACACACAGGGGCTGGTGGTAGGGTCTGTACAATAATTATGGTGTCCTCATTTCTCGTGTTGCCTTTCCTTCCTTCCTTCCTTTTCTTCCCTTTCCTGCCTTCGATCGTTTCCTTCCCTTTTCTGTAATTCGTTCCCT
Organism: Petrolisthes manimaculis; assembly: GCA_034508575.1. Taxonomy (NCBI): domain Eukaryota; kingdom Metazoa; phylum Arthropoda; class Malacostraca; order Decapoda; family Porcellanidae; genus Petrolisthes; species Petrolisthes manimaculis. The sequence goes on along the minus strand of JAWZYT010006223.1, from coordinate 31,354 downwards.
TTCCTTTTCTTTCTGCAAGCCTACTGTACTTTCCTTCACTCGTTTCTTTAATTTCTTTCCTTTTCTCTCCTTTCTTGCTTCCCTTGTATCATTTCCTTGCTTCATCAATCAGGTTCTCTTTTTTCATTCGTTTCGTGTCCTTATATTTCCATTATTTCCTCTCTGTCTTCCCTGTTTCGTATATCTTATCTTTCCTACCTCCCTACCTGTCTTCCTTTCTCTTTTTCTTCCTCTTCCATTTTCCCTTTCTCCCTTCCCTTACCTTCAACCTTTTACTAAATTTCTACAAGTTTTTATCACCACTAGAAAATAGTAAGTAGGCTGCCTCAAAGTAAACATCATGTGACAGACGATTATAAAAGTAGTGGTGGTTAAGGGGGAAGTACAGTGTTGGTAAATCTGGAGCAAGTGATTCCTTCAAACTATTTTAAGCAACAGAATACCATTATTTTTGTTCATGTGGTCCTGTATTCTAGCACACACTTTGGAGGAATCTAGGCACTCCAATGTAACAAAAGTGAATTACCTCTTTAAGGACCCTCTGATCGTGTATGAAGGATTCCGTTTCCTCCTGATCATGCCACGAGACAAGCTTCTTCCATATAGGTGGTGTTTCGTGGCAATATTTGAAGGACTCGTGTATCTCCAATTCTCTGACTACATCACAGGGTTTCTTAAGAAGCCCTCCAAACAGTGCCACGAAACAACACAACCATTCAGAGAGAGAGAAGAGAGAGAGAGAGAGAGAGAAAGAGAGAGAGAGAGAGAGAGAGAGAGAGAGAGAGAGAGAGAGAGAGAGAGAGAGAGAGAGAGAGAGATGAGAGGAGAGAGAGAGTTTACAAGGAGTTACAAGGAAAAGAAGTACCACTAGAAGACCTTACGATCCATACAAAGAGGGTACCTGTGGGTTTTAGTTGTGCAAGTATGTGACCGTCCTTGAATGGGTCATGTGAAACCATCAAGGAACACTCACACAACGGCTTAAACACCTAGACGGTGATTTAAGACTTTGTCTAATCTGGACTTGAACTGATCCACAGAGTTGCTGTTGACTACAACAGCAGGAAGCGCGTTCCAAGTACCGCAGATGCTGTACGTAAAGAATTTACCACACCGATCACGGTTGTATCGCTTCAGTTCAAGTTTGTAGCCATGATTCCTGGTTGTTCCCTCACTGAGTTGGAAAATGTCCCTGTAGTCTACATTGTCAAAGCCTCGTAGTATTTTAAACACTTCGATAAGCTGACCACGCAGTCTCCGAGTTTCCAAAGAGAACAGGTTGAGTTCTACCAACCGATCTTCATAGCTCTTGTGTCTAAGGGAGGGTATAGAGAGAGAGAGAGAGAGAGAGAGGAGAGAGAGAGAGAGAGAGAGAGAGAGAGAGAGAGAGAGAGTTTGTTCGTGACAGAGTTTGAATGAATCGGTAGCCCTTCCAATCGCTCTTCGTGCCGAGGCGTAATGAAGTGTGATCCGGAACGTTCTACAGTTATTCTGAGCCACAGTACCGCCAGTTCTGACGTTACAACAAATTGGTTATATCAACAAGATGAAATGACTGACACACATACACACACAAGCACATACACACACACAGTCATTCTCTTCCACAGACACGCATTTATATACAAAATCTCTCTCTCTCTCTCTCTCTCTCTCTCTCTCTCTCTCTCTCTCTCTCTCTCTCTCATGACATCTGTGCATTGGTAGAGGACAATCCAATCCATCACACATTTGGAGAGAAGCTGTCACATGTTTAATAATAAGTCACCACTCCCATGTGTATCGAAACAAATGCCTGCAACTGTACATGGAAAACAAAACTGACTCGAAGTGAACAACACTAATGAGATATATCCATTATACTGATCGTGTTGAGTGCTCCACATTAGAACGCGTCAGTACACAATAATCTCTCTCTCTATATATATATATATATCAATTGTGTGTCTACTTACAATAAAGAATAAATGACCAAGTAAATATGGAACCTATTCATGTCTGAGTAAACAATAAATAGACAACAAAAATCGTTATGTTGTGAATGTGTGCAAAAGGTGGAGACAATAAGGTGTTGTTATTGGTGGTGGTGGTGGTGGTGGGTACATGGTGTGGGTGATAGGGGAGGGTGACACACATTACGTTCATTTTCCCCCCCTCTCTCTCTCTCCCTCACACACACACACACACATACACACACACACTCACTCACTCACTCTTTTCCTCTCTCACCATTACAGGAAGGCACAGAATTGGCTGCAAGTCACACAGTATATAAATCACACCAGCTATATAATACCGTACTGTATAAATGAGGCTTAACTTTCCCTTATGTACAGTATAAATAAAGCTTAACAATAAAGGGAAATAATCTGCTTAGGGCAAATTGAAGTTTACACATCCCTCCAACCTCTACTATACAACAACAACATCTCCTATCGGTATATATATATATATATAGTCTCACATGGGGATATTCTAAATACTGGTATAAGTTTGGAGGATTCACCAGCCTTTCCAATTTCCCAAAACGGATTACTACCTTTAATTTCATATATCCCGTGATTTATGAGCCATGGCTGTTGGGGTTACAAGCTGGTGGGGCTGGCTGCCGGTTAAGTCGGAATGTTGTCAGGATTTTGAACACCGTCACTAACACTGGCAGCTGCTTGGTTGGTTGGTTGGTGGTTGGTACTCAGTTGGCCTATATGATTATCTGTCATGATGGGGGCTGGTAGTTAAAATGAGTACTTAGTAGGTCACTGGGCCCCGTCACATATTAGATCCTCGACTTCTATACCGGTGACTTGTATATGATAAAACATTCACTATAGATACAGATACGGTGGCAATAACATTTACTCTCATAGCCTATACAGTATACCTTAGCCTTCCTTGTACCAAACACCTTCTAAAATTAATAACTTTTCCGTAGTGCTGATCCGATCTGCTCACCAAATTTCGAGACCATTGGTTCGTAAATTTATAAGATGGGACGTCTATCCTGTTTAGACAGACAAACGGAGGCGAAAATATAACCTCTTGAATTTCGTTGGCGGAGGTAATAACAAGAATATTTTTAAAATTCGGTATTCGATAGAATGGAATGCAGGCGTGAAGAATGAAGAAGATGATAGTGAAAAGATGGAGAAGAGGGAACCAGGATAATATAAGAAAATGTGTGTGTGAGAGAGAGAGAGAGAGAGAGAGAGAGAGAGAGAGAGAGAGAGAGAGAGAGAGAGAGAGAGAGAGAGAGAGAGGATGTGGAGGTGGAGGTGGAGGAGGGAGGGGGAACTCAGAGCCGAGGATCAATACCATCAAGGTGGTGGTGGTGGAGGTGGAAGAGATGGTGGAAGTAGTGATGGTGGAGATGATGGTGGTAGTGATGATGGAGATGGTGGTGGTGGTAGTAAGTGGGGATGGTGACAGTATAGTAGTGGATTTATGGTGATGATGATGATGGTGGTGATTGTGAGGTTCATGACAGTGGTGATAGAAGGTGACATGTATGATGATGGAGATGGCAGTATAGTGATGGCAATGATGATATATGTAGTGCTATAGAAACATACCTACAGACAGGTAAACAATGTAAATTAGCTTGTGTACAGTAGACGTGATGACAGACGGAACAATGGTGACGGTAGGGTTACAGTGTGTGTCGAAAATATAGGGAAGATACAGTGTCACAATAAAGGAAGAACATGCAACACCATCACCACCACCATCACTATTCCCACCATCATCTCCATCACCATTCCCACCACCACCACCTTCATCAAAACCTCATCCCTACACTATCAACACATCACCATCACCAAAACCATCACCATAACTGCCACTATCACCATCACTAACACCACCACCACCACCATCACATCACCATCATTACTACCATCACCACCATCACATCATCATCACCACCATCATCAACTACACTCACACCCAGACAGCCGGTGGAAACATCCCTTTAAATCCTAAGAGTGCCTGCGCACGGACGTACACGCACACGCCCGCACGCACACACGCAGACAGCCACACCACCCGTACACACACACACACGCACACATGAAAAATAGGTCACACATACACATACACATACACACTACTATACAGATATGCAGGGTATGTGTTTGTCAGTTTGCCAGTGCGTTGTTCTGTTCGTGTATATAGGCACAGTAAACTGTTGAATACATGGGGGGAAAGAATTGGTTCAGAGAGTAGGATAGTCGGTCGTTCGAATATGATCAAAACAAACATTACCACTTGTCAAGCCCATTACTCAGGCCAAAACATCTACAGTATAAAAACGGTTCTCATTCCTATATATAAATACAATACACGAACCAATTACCTGGGAGAACAACAACAACTGTATTTATAATAACTCTTCACTGTCGTCACTTTGAGGCTAATTACTTACTATTCAAACATAATATGAACGGGTCCCACTAACTAAATGAAAATCACATTCGTATATATATTGGGTATATATAAAGATGTACCAGGTGGAATGGATCAGTACACTCCCAACGTAAGACAGACAGACGCTACATGTGCCTCAACCAACCAACCAAGCAAGCATGGGTGTTAAATATATAAGGGAACAACAACAACATGAGACTCTCTCCAATATAATCCCCCTCCCCAATCTCATTATCTCTGTAAATCAGCATCTTCCCCTTCCTTCTCTCTCTCTCTCTCTCTCTATGTAACTCTCTCTAACTCTCTCTCTCTCTCTCTATGTAACTCTCTCTTACTCTCTCTCTCTCTCTCTCTCTCTCTATGTAACTCACTCTCTCTCTCTCTTTCTCTCTCTCAGGCCAAGTACACATGAGAAAGAAGACAACCAACCCACCATCCATCCATCCCTCCCTCACTTGGCTTGGCTCAGCACATGCACCTTCCCCCCCACACCACCACCACACTCTCTATTTCCGACCCACACACACAACCAGGCAGAGAGAACGCCCAACAAAATGATAAAAATACAAATAACAAGGCATTTATTGCTCCTCCAACCCCCACCCCATCCCTCCCATTTCCCCTCCTTCAGTGCATGCAATATTCTCTCACCCCCTTCCCTCCTCCCTCATCCCTCTAGCCTGTAAATTATTGTGATCTTCTCTGTCAGTCAGTCTGTTGGGATTTGCCAGGTGCCATTATCATTATCAACATAATAATAAAAATAATAACAAGAATAATGGTAATTGCAATAATGTTAGCAATAATAATAATAATAACCACACGCTCTTCAAAACTATTACTAACAGCTCTCAACCATTATGTCTCTATCTCTTTTTTTATCATTTCTATCCTATGTATGCATGTATGTATAAATGTATATTATGTGGAGGAGCTGTTGAGGCCTAGGCTACGTAACCCATGCAGGTGGTGTTGCTTCTATTTTTACGTGGTCTTTCTTTTGATCATTTTTCTCCGCTGTGTGTTATCATCGGTGTGGATCAGCTGGTATAATAAAGGGGGGGGGGGAGGGAGTATACTTGTAATTAGAGAGAACCAGCCAAAACATTAATTGTTAAAATGTATACCTCCGTTTTTCTGTGTCGTCGATATAATTATGCTCTCTCTCTCTCTCTCTCTCTCTCTCTCTCGTGAGTGAGACTGGGGACAGAATTAGCACAGGAGAAGTAGGAGAAAGAGACAGAAAATAAAAAATGAGCAACGTATGAGAGTGAAACAGTAGGCAGAGAAAGAGCAGGGGAGATGACGGACGGTGAGAGAGAGAGAGAGGGAGAGAGAGGGGGGAGGAAGGGAGAGAAAGACCCACACCTCGAGGGCTGAGAGAGGGGGGCGAGTGGCAGCACGTGTCACAGGTAAACAAAACAATACAAGCAGCTAGAAAAAGAAGGAGAATGAGAGTATAGGCACGTGCGTTCTTACCTCCATCCCTCCCTCCCTCTGCCAAGTCGGTCTTTCCTAGTTATTTCTCTTTCTTTCTCTGTTTTCCTCCCTCCCTTCCTTCCTCACCCCGATTTTCCTTCTAATATACGAGAGGGAGGTAACTTTATTGTGAGGAAGGTAGGTAGGTAGGAAGGTTAGTAGCCTAAGTGGGTAAAGTAGGGAGGGAGGGAGGGAGAGAATGAGAGGAGAGAGGGAGGCCAACCATGTGTCACAGGGTGGATGAACTGAGGAAAAAAGGGTGGGCGAGGGAGGAAGAAGAGAAAGGGAGAACAGATGAGGGAGGAGAGGAAGGAGAGGTAGGGGAAAGAAGAGGTAGGGAAAAGTAGGAAGGGGAGGTCAATGGTTCTTTACTCAAAGGAGCCCTATACAAGGTAGCAAAATTGTATTCCTCAAAAGCGTGTCAGGAAACAGGGTTAAACCAACAAAAATAATGGTGGCCTGTTGCTTGGAATAGTTTTGAGGAATCAGTTGCTCCAGATTTACCAACACTGTACCGTACTATCCCCTTAACACATCACCCTACGAGGCATCATTGGTACAGCAGAGATAAACAAACAACAGAAATGTTCCTTCCACTACAAAAGTTCTACGTGTACCTTCCTGACAAAATACTAACTAATGCTGTACGTGGAGTAGATTGTGGCTGTGCCTTTGTTTCCATCATTAATACGATCGTGGACAAAAACATTTTAGGTGGAGTTTTAATATTCAGCAGTACACGAGAAACAGTTCTGTGACATCTGCAATTTTGGTTCGTAATATTAATGCACTTTCTTTCGTGTGATACAGGACTTTCGCTCTTGACTGCACAATATTCTGGTTGGTAAGAAGTTTAATAATAAAAAAAAAAAGGTGGCTGGGCACGATTTACTGACCCTAACTGAACAGCGTAAGTAATCACCAATAATTTCACAACTTCACATAAGGGGTGAGTTCTTGGTTTCCAGTGCACGCCACACCGGCTTTAGTCAGATTGGTTCTTCTAGTAATAATCTTACGCACCGGAAGGTTTGCGTCCGGAAACGTCTAATTGCGGCCTGTTACGGTGACGACATCTCTCACGTGGACCAACTGATTCATCGTCATTCTAGTCTGGCAGCTCGTCATAATCATTCAGCTGTGTATTAATTGTTTAGTCTACCGGGGCTGTTGGTTCCTGACTCACTGCCAACTTGATAATTCTTCAAAATATTCTGCCTTTAACTATATGTCTAGTTTGCTGGTGGTGGTTAGTTGTCCTGTACAGTAACTATGTATAAATAAAGGTCTAGTTTTCTGCTGGTGTCTGTCTGGCTGGCTGTCTGTCCTCTAGGCGGTGTGTCATGCCTTTGCCTGTGTGAGTGTTTGACGTGTGGGAGCAGCTGAGTGTCAAGGGGTGAACGTAAATAAGCAACCCTCCACCGTAAATTAATCAACCACGTCTAAACTACTATATGCACAGAATAAACATTCAGCACCTAGTGTAGGTTTTTCTTGTCGCAGATGCCAATACTCAAGGATTTAAAGACTCTTCTGTATAGCTGTTAAATCACGAGACAAAACTATCACAAACACAACACAGTCACAAAGACAACAATACAACAAGTACAGAGACAACACCACCCTAAATTTAACCCCACTGAGACATCTCTGGGATCGCCCATTGGTTGTTGACAATTTCTTGGAGTTTGTTCCCTTCAGTGCCAAGTAATGGGAGGAAAAATGTAGGAAGATATTCACTTGATGTACAGCTCAGCCTTATAGTCCTGTAACACCTTCGAATGAAACGGCCTTATATAACAGAGGTAACCTAAGTGTAGCTGTTGGTCTCCGAAATATTGGTCCGTAAAATTTATTCAAGAGACCCACTACCATTTACTTGATGCAGAAATTGTGATCATGACTGTACACCTTCAAACATAAATAAGCAGACACACCTACAACGAGCCCCTCATCATAAGACGGTGTGTGTTGTGGCCCGTCCTATACCCTATATGCTCAGTGAGAGGGTCGTTTCAGATGAGTCTCTTTTATGTCTAAGATTCTTTACGAATAGTTGTGTCCAGAAATTTGGCGAGAGAATCTGGTGAGTAAGGAACCATTTGACCTCGGTTTGTAGCTGTTGTCGATTTGAGGGTCAATGTGTGTTTACTATATGTGGATAATTTTCGAAGAGGGCGGCTACATGACTTATGGCTGTCACTCGACACATATATAGTTGGTTAAGAGGGGACAGTGCTTAATTACTAGTTAAATACCGTCCTTTAAGAATATAACAGCCAAATCGACAACATTAGTCAATCATCTTTACCTACATTAAGGGGACAGTACAGTACAGTGTTGGTAAATGTGCATGAAACAAATTATTCTTCCAAACTTTTCCAAGTAACAGGCCACCATCATTTTAGTTCACCTGGTCCTGTTTCCTGGCATACATTCGAGGAAGCAAGACGACATAATGTACCAAAAGTGTACAGTACTACCCCCTTAAAATACAACAACAAACACAACATCTTCAACTACATTATACACAACAATATTGAGGTTTTCCAGTCTCTAATGTACCCCAGGTGAAGGACATATCCAAATTAATAACTCGTGTAGGAAAACAATCTCATTCCAATTCTGCTACAAACATTAAAACACGGTGAAGGACGCCGCTACACACGGGCCTACCTTGTTCCTTCCTTCAGTCCACCACCACCAACACCACAACCACCACCACCACCGCCGCCACCCATAATTTCACAACTTCTGGCAACATACAATCAGTTTTCATTTCCGGCTGAACTTGGCTTCCTCCCTTCCTTACCCCCTTCTCTTCCCCTTCTTTCCAGCTGGATTTGGTTTCCACCTTCCCTTTCTCCTCCGCTTCTTTCCTTCCCTCTCTTAGTCCTATTTTTCATTCTTTCCTTTCCTTTCTCAGTCGTCTTCTCCCATCCCACTTCCATCATGTACTTATTTTCCCTGCATCCCTATCTCCCTCCTATATTTCTTATTTTTTCTCTCTTATATCTCCTCACTCATACATTCATTTTAATGTTTCTCCTTCTCGTCTTTCCTCCCTCCTTCCCTTTGAACGTTCTTCCTATACACCTTCCCTTCCTCCAAGCCGGCCACAACTCACATACGGGGGGGGGGGAGGGGGGGGGGGGAGGGAGGGAGGGAGGGAGGAAGGGAGGGTGGAGCTAAGGAAAGGAAAATGGAAGGGCTAAATAGAGGATAATGGGATATGGACGTGTGACACAAGAACCCAATCACGCTCCAAATCTAACCACAATCTCACTGCTACCAAAAATTACATTACTAGTCGACTTTTCCCTGGCTGATAGAGCTGGAAGGCGCACAACTTACCTCTCCTCCATTGTAACGGGGCCATAACTATACGGTTGGCACCCTGGAGGCAACAAATTCCTCCAAACTTTGCCAAGAAACAGGACAAGACAGCTAATTAAAAGCAGCCTGTCTCTTGGATTAGTTTGGAGGAATAAGTTGCCTATATTTCTATACCAAACTTTTAAATTAATGGCGCCGTGTAATGTGGACGAATTTTGGATGCTGAAGAGGTTCCTACAAACTATACCACAAACCAAACACTCACTCAGGTCTTATGATTAACACAACTCCATCATAAACTATAAATATTATAGGACGTCAATGTTTACTATGTATATATATTTATAATACTATATATATATATATATATTTACTATTTATTAGACACTTTACAAACAAGGTGAAATGCCACAAAAACTCACTTACTTTTCCCTGTTTTAGATTCCTCTGAGAAGTGTGTATATATTTTTTCACACGATGTTAGTTAAAGTTGTACGACACCCGGTACGACAGAATGACCTCAAGACGACGACGACGACGACGACGACACAGTTTCACCTTCAGGACACGACCACCACAGACAATATGAGCACTTCAGTTCCGTATTCAGAGTCTTTTTAGAAACTCACAGACACCTCTTCAGTATGTATAATAATAATCCCGACTCACAAAATACAGTCACCCATCAACACTTTGGTATGTGTAATCAATCCCCAACGCTCAATATGTATGTATAGTATAGTCACCAACACTTCAATGCTTGGAGAATAAATACCTGATCGCTATTACCCAACAAATAGTAAACACCATCACCTTATACACTGTCCCAATGAATAACAACAACAACTACTACTACAACTACTACCTTCTCTCATTTCCACAGAGACGCACCAACAACACCCACCAATTCACATGTCCGTTGAGTTAAAAGTCCTCGATTTTAATTAACTTCCTTCGACTCGAGTCAGGAAGAGAATCTGGTGAATGGAAGACGATGGAACAGAGATTTCTATAGCGTGTGATACGGGGTCTAGCCTAACTAAGTTCTGTGTTTCCTTCTCATGGTGTTGTCGCGCGCCCGTGCTGATAGAAGGCGTCACATGCACTGACTGGTTGGCTGGCTGGCTGGCTGGTTGGCTGAGTTGGCTGGGTGGCTGGGTGGCTGGTTGGGAGGGAGGTTCGCCCGGCCGGCACTGTACTGAATCGGGTGGTCCTGGGAGGTTGGTTGGTTGGTTGTTTGTTCATTGGCAGGCGGTCCAAGGCGTGACGAGGAATGAATGACGAAGGCCCCGGGGAATGCGACAACCACCAAGAAATAAAGAGAGAGAGAGAGAGAGAGAGAGAGAGAGAGAGAGAGAGAGAGAGAGAGAGAGAGAGAGAGAGAGAGAGAGAGAGAGAGAGAGAGAGAGAGAGAGTGATGAGGAAGACTGCAATGTGTGTGTGTGTGTGTGTGTGTGTGTGTGTGAGGCGTGGTGAGGGCGTGGCGATGGGCGGTGAGGGCGTGGCGTGGCGTGATGTGGTGGGGGTGACGGAGGAAACGCCAGTGAGTCTAAGAAGGAGTGGAGAAGTTTCCCTAGTCACCACCTCTTCCCTCTCTTTCCCCTCTATTTTCCTTCCCTTACTTTCCACTCTATTTTCCTTCCCTCTCTTTCCCCTCTATTTTCCTTCCCTTACTTTCCACTCTATTATCCTTCCCTTTCTTTCCGCTCTATTACCCTTCCCTCTCTTCTCCCTTTATTATCCTTCCCTTTCTTTCCCCTTTATAACTCTTCCCTTTATCTTTTGCTTCTCATTCATCATCACTATTTCCATCCCTCACACACAAACACACACACACACACACCTTGTTACGTCAGGCCCCCTCCGTCACGTCACAGTTTCACTCGTCACGCCCCCTATGTTACAAGAGTGATGCCCTTCCCTTCACCAGACGACGCCCACCACCACTCACGCCCTCAGAAGTCAAGCCAAAAACAGAATGACACTCTTCTTAAGACAAACTGAAGTCCATTAAAAAAGTCCCTTGATTCCTCCAAACTATGACCTGTACGAAGAGAGTCTGTTTCGTGGTATATAGTTTGTGGAAATCGGTAGCCTTTTATTACTATAGTCCATGAAATCACAAGACGGACTCTTAATTAAAGGTGTAGTAATGTTGGTATATTTGGAGCAACTGATTCCTTCAAATTAACTCCAACGGGTCACCAATTATTTTTTTTTCATTCGGTCTTGTTTCCGGACATACTATGGAGGAATCGAGGTGCTGCAATGTAACAAAAGTGTATTAACCACTTAAGTAACGGAAGTTCAAGCGGGAGAAAACCCAGTTTGTTTTATTTTGTCATCAACGTCATAATCTTTGTTTAATTTCAGGCAACAAGAACCACTTTATAAAGAATATGACTGTACCTTCTCCTGTGTGTGTGTGTGTGTGTGTGTCATAACCTCCTCCATATTGTCCACCAACTTCACACCTGATGACGGCGCGTAGGTGAACATTATTAAGGCCAATATTTTGTATTTTATGAGAAAGCACACACACACACACACACACACACACCGGTTCTCAGAAACGAACTCCCTCCTTGTGTGTTTATTGCCTCGTCTCCACGGTCAGATCCGGGACCCACAATGCCTCAGTCCCTTGTGATGTAGTTTTGGGGGGGAAGGCTTCATCTCGTAACAACTTACATAATATTCATCTTTAATTAAGTTGCATACTCCCCCCCCCCCCCTTCCTGGATTTAATAAACAGTACTAGTCTAATAACTCACACATACTATACATCTCGTGGAACAGTATAGGGGGTCGACGCTCCAACATATTTCATTTAATTTGATCTATCTGTATATTCGTCTTACCTACAGTGTAATTATAAACCAACTGAACCATACTTAAAGGTGGTGTTTCTTTTGTAGTATATTGGAGTGCCTTGATTCCTCCAAAGTATGCTAGGAAGGAAACAGGACCAAAAGAGCAAAAATGATAAGTGTTCCGTTGCTTGGAATAGTTTGGAGGATTCAGCTGCTCCAGATTTACCAACACAAAACTTCCCCCTTAACTCAACCCATACCTACATCAATACTATCTATCCCGTGTGCAAAGTGCAGTTAGTGGCTTATTTAATTAGTTTTCATATATTTAATTATTTTCGTCATGTGGTTATGTTGCTTAGGTTTATTTATATACGAGTTGTTCTCACCCTGGTATAATAGTTACGCAACTGTAGCCTAGCCCAAGCTCCATTTGTGTGGGAAAAATAATAAGAGCCTGGGGAGGGCAAAAAAATAAAAAATAATAATGAGACTCTGAGGGTATGGGGAGGGATGTGCGACGTGTGAGAGGAAGGGGAGTAAGTTAAAAAAAAAAAAAAGTGAGACACAGGGGATAGAAAGGAATAGAAAGAAAGAGAAGGGAGGAGAGAAAAAGAAGGGAGGGAATTAGGAGCAAGGGAAGGAAAGGGAAAGGTAGAAAGGATGTGATGGGAAGAGAAAAATTTAATGACAGGGAAGAGAAGAGAGAGAAGAAAAGGAAAGGAAGGATAAACAGGGATGGGAAAGGAAGAAAAGGATTGGAAGGGAAGGAAAGCAATGAAGAGAAGGATAGGGAGGGTAGGAAATGAATAAAAAAGGGAAGAGAAGGGAAAAAGGGAAGTGGAAGGAAGAAGAGAGAAGGGCAGGAAAGAAAAGAAAAGGGTAGGAAAGAAAAGGAAAGGGTAGGGAAGAAAAGGAAAGGGTAGAGGAAAAAAGAAGGTAATGAAAGGAAAGGGAAGGGTAAGGAAGGAAAGGAATGGGAAGGGAAGAAAAGGAAAGGGAAGGGAAGGGAAGAAAAGAAAAGGGTAGAGAAGAAAAGGAAAGGGTAAGAAAGAGAAGAGAAGGAAAGGGTATGAAAGAGAAGAGAAGGAAAGGGTAGGAAAGAGAAAAGAAATGTAATAGAAGGAGAGAGAAGGACGGTGATGAAGACAAGAGCAGCTAACTATTGGAACTGGTAGAGAGAGAAGTGGCCCTTATTCCCAAAATAGCACCTGTATACAGTCCCCCTTCCCTCACCCTTCTTCCCTCCCTTACACTATTCTCACCCTCCATTCCCTCCCTCCCTCCCTCCTTCCCTTGTCGTACGATCCTCTCTTCTCCCTTCTCTCCCCTTTCCTCTCTCTCTCTCTCTCTCTCTCTCTCTCACACACACACACACACACACACACACACACAGAAAACAAAATAAAGACACGAACGCCCCCTTACTCGTTAAAGGGAAAATCACATGTTGGAAAATTGGAGGGCGACTGATTCCTGCCAACGATACCAGAAAATAAAACGACCTCAGTGTTCCTAACAAGGGATCCGTTTCGTGGAATAGTTTGTAGGAAGCAGGGACCCTCCTCTAACTTAACTATCAAGTGAGTTTTTTCCCTTTACAGTGCTAAGAGAAACGAAAATAAAATGGTACAAGTGTTAAAATAAATTACAGCTACAGAAAAACTAAACATAAAAAAAAAATAGAAAAAAAGTGTAGCTACAGTTAATTACGACAAACGTGTGTGTCGGAAACTTTTTTTTTTTTTTTTTTAAGCTGGGGTCGGTACACAGTTGAGACCAAAAGTTTGTATATAGGTAAGGGTGACTCGTACTGATATTTGACCTTTTGTTTTTCGTGTAGGTTATTCTTATGACAGTCCTGTTTTGATACATGACAAAACCTTATACTTGAGACCCACGAAAAACAGATTTAAATTTATAATATTCGTCATTGGAAACCTAACCTAATTTACCTATAGTTCACGACGAGGGAGAACCTGTCACAAGTCCCCATGTACAGTAGTGGACAAAAATTAAGAAAGAAAATGTTCCGTTCTCTACCATACAATATTATATGTGTGGGCCAATTTCAGTGTCGTGTATTATGAGGATGACTATTAACGTACAGTACCTTCTACCGCTGCCAAATTGAAGGGTTGCTGATTCATTCACACTATATATGCCGGGAAGAAAATGACCTCAAGTGTTAATATTAATAATAATAATAATAATAATAATAATAATAATAAATAATAATAATAATAATAATAAAAATAATTCGGGAATCTGCTTTGTGTCATTGCTTGGAAGATTCCGTTTGGAGGCATCACGAACTTGTCATCGTAACTGCACTAGCCAGACTGTCCATGGGTGAGGAGGTGTCTGTCTAACTCGATCATCAGTGATAGTTATGTAGCATGACATTATTAGACAACAACAATATGGGCGATGAATGACAATGAGGGTAACTACAAAGATAAGAACATTAGCATCCTAACAACAGAGGTATAGGGAGGATGAAGGGAGTACCGTGTAATAGGGCTGTTACTGATAATGGCACAGCGTTAGTGATAATCGACAAAATAGATCGTTCCCGGGAAAGATATTATGGTCCGTACAGTCGTGGACAATAATTTTGATACACTGGAGAGACTTCAAATAATACATTGACCGTTTTCCTATAGTACTGAGATGTATATAATTCGTGTTGGTGGTTATTTGACTGAGGCTGTACAGTACCAGTCAAGATTAATGTATCAGATAAAAAAAAAAAAAAAAAAAAAAAAAAAAAAAAAACAGAGCCATTTCATCTAACTTCACGAACCAAAATAACAGAGACCATGAGGTGTAGTTTTCTCATCAAGTTTTCATGCGGTTTCATACGAACTATTGCCCCTGACTGTCGTTGAAATGTATTACGTTTATCCGTTTGATCTCGACCATATTCATCATCTCTATACAGCTCATAATACTTCAACCTAGATCTTGTTCTCGCCGGGTGTAATCAGACGGGGTAGAGGGAAATTAGGTCACGCTCTCGTACTTCAAAATAACACAACGTCGGATCCTTAGCGCCTAGGCTGGAAAATAGGTCACGCTCTCATAACATGAAAATATCAACTTTGTGTATATCTGCTTACGAGTGTGTGGAAAACAGGTCAAATAGTATGATTCATCCCTTGAAATTATAAACAGTGACGAGCTGTTAAAAAGGTTCATCCTAATACAAAATTAATGTAAAATTGGAATTAGTATCCAAAGACTTGTATCACGTGAATGAAAAAGTGCTATTTGAGTGAACCTTATGAACCAATATTACAGACACTAAAAAGATACAGTTTTGCATAATTTTTGGTGTCCGTTTCATTGCAGGATGTTGCGTGGGTGTGACTCATGGTATTAATATTACTACTTGTGCATCATTACTTACGTCAATATCACCACGTACTTAAGGTCAAAGACGTGAGGTGGTGAAGGCTTGTGGTATACAGGGTGTGGTACAGAGAGAGTGAGTGAGAGAGAGAGAGAGAGAGAATCACTACATTAACCTATTACATCACTAAGACGTGTCAGTGACGTAGTATAAAGATCAACCCCTAATCAGAAGAACACATCACAGAAAGGATATGCGTCATCACTCCACTAATCTATTGCATCACTAAGACGTGTCAGTGACGTATAAAGTTAAACTCAACCACCAATCAAAATACAACACATCTCAGAATGGGAACACGTTACAGTACAGTGGTAAAGAAGTATGGTGATCGTTACTGATTTTGATGGTGAGTTGTGATCATGTAGTGGTGATGGTGGTGGTGGTGGTGGTGATGATACGATCTGTTTGAGGTGGTGTGGTGGCTGACGTGGTGTGGTTATTATTGTTGTTGACATGATTAGTGGTGGATGTGAACTTTAGTAGATGATATAGATGTGTTGTAGTTGTGGTCATGTATAGTGTTATAGGGTTTGAGGGAGATGACAGAGATACAGGATACGTGGTAGACGAGGGTGACAACAAGTTCGTTTAAGTTCCTGTGGTGTAGCAAGATGGAAACTAACTCTACGGTCATTAAACAAAATAATTCAAGGCAAGCCTGCATGAATGAATGAATGAATGACACAAGTTTACAGATTTGTAATAATATGATCATTGTTCAAATTTGTTACAATCTGATCAAATGTGGTTTCAATGTGGTGTTCTGAAATCTCTCCTCTTCATTGAACTCTCATGGATTATATATAGAAAAGAATGAAACATCCCATATTGCTCGATTTGCTTTGCTAATTTAACACACACACACACACACACACACATAAAAGGGGGAACTGGTTACAATACTCTGTTGTTCACGGGAATGAAAATGGAAAACATCAAAAAAACAGAATAGAGTCTGGGTGGGCAGGGGTGAACCATGCAACCTTCCCAAACACGCTTCAAACTTTCAACACAATTTCCCGCCGCACTGTAAACAACCTCATTTATTTTTCGACCGCTTCCCTTTTCTGTATCCCGACACATTCAGTCACAGTGTTGTTTTTCTTGCTCGTTGACTGTGTGTGTGTGATGTGTGTAGTTCCCTGTAGTTCCGCATTTGCACTTTTTTATTATCGATACAATTTGATACCAGAATCAACATAATAATTATTTTATTAATGTCATGATTACCGAGTAGTTGGTTGGGTAATGTTGACAATTTTTTTTTTTTTTTTTTTTTTTTAGTCCCAGCTCACGTAGTCATGAATCAATTGGAAGGCAAAAATCTGTCTCATGAGAAGTTGAACTGGTTTACATATTATATGAATTCCGAAAACCCAAAGTTGTTTATTATATGTATATGAATTAATGAATAAAAAGCAAGAAATTGATACTGTAAGCTTTTTACTCGATATCGGTAATGTATTGAAACTTTCACGAGCCACAAAGCAATAATAAAATCTGACCATACTCTTACAAACCAATAATTATTTTTACGGGATATCATGTAACACTAACGCAAATAGATTAATAAACACACATACACACACATATACACACACACACACAACATCTAACTAACCAATCCAGCACATTCCACAACTCAACCATGTAAAGTTACCATTAAAATACCATGAGCTGGATTTTGGTTGTCATTGTGTTGTTTGGTGTGTTGCTGGCGACCTCATCTAATGTATAAATCATTATTACTGTTATCAATAGATTCCGGGTGGGAGTGGAATGAGAGTTGTTGACAAGAGCGGGAACTCTCTCTCTGTGTGTGTGTGTGTGTGTGTGTGTGTGTGTACACGCACGTGCGCACACTCACACATGTATACACACACAAACACTCACACACAGGTCAATCGGGCACTGGGTCGGCCTTCCCACTGCCACTCTCCTGCCTACCCTCCCTCCCAAATCATCTCTCTCTCTCTCTCTCTCTCTCTCTCTCTCTCTCTCTCTCTCTCTCTCTCTCTCCATTCCACTCCGTTACCCTCAGTGCTGGCCTCCTGCTGCTGCCACCTGGAGGCGACACCCTTGTGTACTGACAATAGCACTCTCACAGGATGGATGGCACTTGTGTCTTGCCGTGCATGGGGGGCCTACCTAAAGGTAAGGTGGGGTGGGGGTAAATGTTTAGCGTGGAGTAGAGGGTCGTAGGTACACCGTTGTAATAGTTTTTATTATGTTCACGGAATACTGGCATAAGTTCTCCATGTTGGCTGTGTGGGGTGGGGCTGTATGGTGTGGGGTGGGGTAGGGTGGGGTGGGACTGGGTATAGTGAGCGAGGAGAGTTGGGTCCTACTGCAGAACATGAATAGCGCGTGTTGCTTATTTACACGGATAGCACTGACCTACCTGATGGCAGGGAGGGGCGGGGAGGGGCGTGGCTAGCTGGGTGACAGGGTGGGTCTGGTCCTGAGCACATGACTAGTGTGTAAGAGCGGGCGGGGTGCCTGCTGGGCGAGGCCAAGCCCGGCACTGGGTTCAAAAGGAGAGGCGGCCCACAGCCACAGCCACAGCCACCAGCCAGCCAGCCAGCCAGCCAGCCAGCCAGCCCCGCCAATCAATGAACGTCGCCATGACAACCACCTCAGGAATGTCCAGCCGCCGCCCTCCAGGTCCCCTTCAGGTCCCTATCCGAGACATCCAGGTCCCCAACCATGCTCTCCAGGTCCCCAAACCTGCCCTCCAGGGTCCCAACCGTACTCTCTAGGTCCCATACCTAACCTTCAGGTCCCCCATCCATGTCCCCAACCTCATCCTCCAGGCCTCATTCAGACCCCATCCGTGCTCTCCTCATTCACATCTGGTGCCCGTCAGGCCAACAGGTGATTATGTCCTGATGTACTAAAAAAAATGGAGGTGAGTGAGTCCTTCAAATATTGCTTCGAAACACCATCTATATGGCAGGAGCTTGTTTCGTGGCAGGGTCAGGAGGATCCAGAAGCCTCCAACTGACATACAGGAACACAGGGTCCTTAATATGATCTACAAACAACAGACATTTATTTGGGCTATCTTTTGCAAACAGCATATAGTTTTCTTCCAATAGCAGTTGAAAAAATAATCCCATAATAGATGTGTGTGTGTGTAGCCAGTTTTCAGCTTGATTAATGTCAACGTTCCATATTGGTATGTTTTCACTCTAATCGAACACAAAAGACTACAATATTTTAGTAATGTACAACAGGTTTCCATCAACATGTATGAACATTTTATCATCGGCTGGTATGAATAACAGAATCTCGTCAACTGGTGCACAACAGGTTACATCAGAAGTCGCACACAAACACAACAGGTCCCCCCCAGCAGCTGGCCCGCAACAACAGGTCCACATCACATGTCACATACAGACACAAAAACACAATAAGCGCCCTTCAGGTGGCCCATAACACGACACAAAACAAATCCCCACATCACAAAACACCAGTACAACAACAACAACAACAGGTCCCAAATACTAAACACAACACAACAAGAATAACACAACGGGTGCCAACAAAACATCAGCACAACAACAACAGGTGCCCCCCACCCACAACACAACATCTATATAGGTCTTCATCAGGTCCCCGTTACACACACACACACACACACACACGTACTAGTCCAGGTGGAACTGCGGGCACTCACCTCCTCTACATTATTCAACACCACACACAGGACAGCCATCAACAGCCCATATGACCCCCTTACACTGCCCTACACCTTCCATTCTTACACACACACACACACACACTTCATATGTTTTCCACACACCTTCCTTTATACTTTCACATAATTATACACTTCTCTCACACAGCTTTCTTTATTTGTTCATGTCGCATTTAACTTTTTCCTTTCTATTTTTCCTCTACCTTCCTATTAGTTTCCTTCCTCCTCCTTTCAACCTCCTCTTTCCTCAGGGCTTCTTTATCATTCCTGTTCTTGTTCATTCCAGCTTTTTGTCTCTTTGCTATCTACCTTTCTAAACGAGAGGAAGAGGGTGGGGTAAACAACAAGAATTAAGAATACAAATATGATCTATAAGAAGATTGATGCATAGAAAAAGAAAAGAAGAGAGAGATTCAAGAAGACAGAAAATAAGATGAAGGACAGAAAGCAAGAGGAACGAAGGAAATAAGACATAAAGATGAAAGAGGAAATGAAGATGAAGGAAGGAGAAAGTGCATATGAAGAATGTAAGGAAATACTGAGATCCCGTAAAAGAATAAGATGAAAATGGGAAAATGAGCGAGATGACAGAATCGGGGAAGAAGCCAGATTGATAAAGGGAGAGAGAAAGTGAGATGACTGATGGGAGGGAAAGTAATATGAGAGAGAAGGAATATGAGGGAGGAAAGTGGGAAGAATTCGGGATATGAGAGAGAGAGAGAGAGAGAGAGAGAGAGAGAGAGAGAGAGAGAGAGAGAGAGAGAGAGAGAGAGAGAGAGAGAGAGAGAGAGAGAGAGAGAGAGAGAGAGAGAGAGAGAGATAGAGATAGAGATAGAGATAGAGATAGAGATAGAGATAGAGAGATAGAGATAGAGATAGAGATAGAGATAGATAGATAGAGAGAGAGAGAGAGAGAGAGAGAGAGAGAGAGAGAGAGAGAGAGAGAGAGAGAGAGAGAGAGAGAGAGAGAGAGAGAGAGCAAGGACCCGATGATAGGTGAAGGAGAGGTAGATGGGCAGAGAGAAAGCGAAAACAATTAAAATTGGAGGCAGGGGTCGGTGTGGGGATGAGAGGGTCGGGAGTGGGCAGGAACTATGGAATTGACAGGAGGGGAGGGGGGAGATTAAAGAGGTGGGTGAGAGAGAAAGGGAGTAAGGAGAGGAGAGACGTGGAGTAAGGTGGAAGGAATGTTCAAATACAACGGATATTCAAACAGCAACAGACCTGCTGGTTCTCTTAAGGCTGCTAGATTACGTTATACTACCTTACATACTAGGTGTAGGAAAGTAGAGTAAGTAAGAAAAGAATGTGTAGAGGATGAGTGAGAAAAGTACAAATATATGGGTAGATGGGAGGGTAAATAAAAGTGAAGGTATAACAAGGAAAGACAGAAAGGGGAAAGAAAGTAAGATAAGTTAAAAACAAAGGCAAGGAAAGAAAGGAGGAATAATCTAGGGAACTCCAACGAAACAGGACATGCTTTTGGTCCTCCTTACCTTCCTCAATATAGAAAAATCATAAATATAACAATAAATAAATAAACAAACAAATAGCAGCACGTTGGCCCCATAAGATGCTAAGATTCTTGTGCTTCCTTTTGCCTTCACCAGCAGAGGCCATCATCATATATACTGCATGACGGGGAGGGATGCTGTGGACGGCGAAAACTGCTTGGAAACTATGGCGAGCTGGGCTATGAGGGGACGGATAAATGAGGTCCTGAGGGGAGAAGACATGAGGAAGGAGGAGGAGGAGGAGGCTGGATGGCTGGCTGGCTGGCTGGGAGAACGGGATATTGAGGGCAACTTTTGAAGATGAATTGGAAGGTGTGGTGTTGAAGAATATAATCATGAAAAGGAATTAATTAAGAGAAGAAGAGGAGGTTGAGGGATGATTGAAATGGAGAAGTGATATGTATGTGAGTTTAGGAAATGTTTGTGTGAGAGAGAAAAGAGAGGAGAGAGTGAGAAACTGACACACAGAAATATAAATAGTTCCCCACTACACATAATATTATACATAAAATCATATACTACATGTAGCCTATATATATTAATTAAGTAGATGAAGACATAGTAGATGAAGACTATAAATATAAACAAAATGTGTGAAAGATAAAGGATGGAGGAAAGAGACAGTAGAAAAGAAAGCCAAATAAAAAGCCCTGGGATAAAAGAGGGAGGGAGGATAAGAGTGAAGGAACACGGGGGAACCCAGAAAGAATCAGGAGGAAAAAGGATGAGGAGAGGGAGCAGTGGAGATCTCACTAGGGAGGGACAGCGGCAGGAGGTATACAAAAGAATACAAAGGACATTCAAACTGCTACAGAAATATTGGTCCACGCTAAGCTGTTTGATTTTGATATGCAGTATGTTGCCTAGTCTACTATGGTGAGGGAAAGTATATTAAAGAAGAAGGCTCCTCAATACTCAACATTTACGATACTTTAATAAAACAAAAATTCTCTCTCTCTAAGAACCTATGGAACACACTTCTCGCTCCATCCTCCCCCCTATCCCTACCCCTCCTCTCCCTCTCCCTCCCCTCCATTCGACCCAGTGTAGGTGTGGACAAGGCCTGGGGCACGACACAGTCATTTGGGAGAGTAGCCCAAATGGAAGGGGAGCGTTCTGTCGTGTGTGTGTGTGTGTGTGTGTATGTCCTGCCTCGGGCCTCTCCACTTCTAACACACACACTCACACACGACACACATGTATAGCCACAGAAGAGAAAAGAAAGGAAATCAATAGAACATAATAGAGGAGGAAATAAAAGCTTGGTGTAATATAAACAGACAAAGAGAAGCCTATACAATGAATACTGAAGTAAGGAATCGAAAGAGCACAAAACAAGGAATACAAAACACAGAATACAAGTGAGAATTTGTATAATATTTCCAAAGTTTCTACACGATACACATACCATGTTGTTCAATTTAAATATCAATAATAAAAGTACGAACCAGCATAGATAAAAGACAGCAAAGCTCTCTTTCTCTCTCTCTCTCTGTCTGAAACTAATCAAGACTAACAGTAATAGACAATTTATAAGTACGGAAGGTCAAAAGATATTGTGTTGCAGTAATGATGTTTTATGATAGTGTGGTGTAGAGAGGTGGTGTAGGAGTCTCAAAGTGTGATGTAAGGAGGTGATGGAAGCGGTAGTGGCGATGATGGTGGTGTTAGTTAAAGTAGTGTTGGTGTTATGTAAAGAGGGGGTTGTGGTGGTGGTGGTGTAAGTGTGATGTAAAGAAGGGGTGGTAGTGATGGTGGTGACTGTGGTACGAGTAGTGGTGTTAGAATGTGATATAGGGAGCTGGAAAAGTGGTGTCAGAGTGTGATGTAAAGCGGAAGGAGGTGGTGGTGATTTTAGTGTAATGTACAGAAGTGGTAAGTGGTGATAGTTGCAGTGTGATGTACAGAGGAAGGAGGTGGTGGTGGTTTCCAGTGTGATGTACAGAGGTGGTGGTGGTGGTTTCAGTGTGATATACAAGGGTGGTGGTGATGGTGGTGGTGGTCTGGTGGTGGTGGTGGTGGTGGTGGTGGTGGTGGTGGTGGTGGTGATGGTGGTGGTGGTGTCGGAGTGTAATGTAGTGAGGAGGTGGTAAGGTTGCCAGGGACCGGACCAGATGGTGTGGCAAAGGGTATAGCTCCATCCCCCTGGCCTCGTGCCATCTGGCCCTACTCCTGTACTCCTATACCCTTCATCCTCTCTTTCCAGCCATTTATCCTTTATCCTTCACCTCCTTCCTTCATTCTCGCTTTCCAACTTTTCCTCCTCCTCCACCTCTCCATCTTCTCTTCCCAGTTCATTCTATATCACCCTCCTCCCCTACATTTTTTCTTTCCACTTTTATATCTTTATCTCTCTCATATCTCTCTCATATCTCTCTCTCTCTCTCTCTCTCTCTCTCTCTCTCTCTCTCTCTCTCTCTCTCTCTCTCTCTCTCTCTCTCTCTCCACGTCATCCATCTCCTGAGCCTTCTTCACCATTATAATCTATGTCATACTTCATCTTTAAAAACGGGATCGGTACCCACAACTGAGCCTTACAATCCATCTTTTATATTCTTTTCTCTTCACTTTACTCCCTTTCATCCTTCGTCGTCTTCTTCTACTCCATCCACTTTGATTCTCTTCTCTTCTTTCCCTATTTCCATTCCTTCTCTTTTAACATTCTTTAAACTCATTTCTATTATACTTTTTAGTGTTTTCACTCTCCTCTTTTTTTTCACCTCCCTTCCTCTTTCATTCTTCCTAATTTCTTTTTCACATACTTTTA
The DNA here is from genome assembly GCA_034508575.1 of Petrolisthes manimaculis. Classification (NCBI taxonomy): domain Eukaryota; kingdom Metazoa; phylum Arthropoda; class Malacostraca; order Decapoda; family Porcellanidae; genus Petrolisthes; species Petrolisthes manimaculis. The sequence continues at coordinate 7,905 of JAWZYT010006223.1, read as the reverse complement.
CCTCCCCTCAACTACACTTTTCCTCCCTTTCTCTCCTCCTCCTCCTGCTCCTCTTTTCACATTCCTTTATCTCCACTATACCCTCCCCTTTCCTTCCCTCACCCTCCACCGTCCAATCTAGCTCCATACTTTTCCTCCCTGTGGCCAGATTCCAGGATTCTTTGGCGATCACACCACCTTACCACCACACACCATACCACCATATAGCCTTCTTACCACACACCATACCACCACAACACATCAAACACCATACAACCTTCTTACCACACACCATACTACCACACACACCATTCATATCACGCACTGCACCATACAACCTTCATACCACACACCACCAAACACCATCATACCACCACATACCACACCATACAACCTTCATACCATTACCACACACCACCACACCATACAACTTTCATACCACTATCATACAACCTTCATACCACACACCACCACAATACACAAACATCATATTCCACACACCATCACCATCACCATCATAATCACACAGTACCACCACTACCGTCACTACATCATCATCATTTCCACACAACCTCCCATACCACCACCACCACCACCACCATCATCATCATCACTACAACACAATCATCACTTCATCCCTCCTCTTCCTCTCCCACGCCAACGTTGGATTAACAAAGATATCGGTGGTGTGGCATCAGACCGAATACACTTGGGATGTAGTATAATGTCTAATACCTACTCCCTTTTCTTCCACACTTATGACTACTTGGGTTCTGTAAATAGCAGCTTATTCCAAAATTCTTGGGATAAATGATCTGTTGTAGTTCTTAGGTAATCCTGAACGATAACTTTGGTTTACAAGTTAAAAGAGTAACTAAGGGCTATACACCACACAACACACTATTTTGAAGCACAGAAATACTGGTTTAAAGGACCATACAGACCTCTACAACCTTGGTAGTATATGCGTGCTCCAATTCCACCACACTTATAGTACAACATGACCAAACGAATGTGACTGATGCCTGCCTACTGTATTCACTCCCAATTCCCTTACAACACAGCCGCTGTCACATTCCCTCGAGCTCTTTCCTCACTCTACGTCCTCTTCCGTCATCGCATAACGTTTGGTTGGTCCCTCGTGTGTCCCCTTTTAGAGTGGTAATTAAATTGTCCACGCTCCCATTTGTTATCTTAATGACTACCTGTGGTGGTGGTGGTGGTGTGGGTGGGGATGGTTATTGGGTTCATATATTTTAGGGTTTTTTCATGTCAAAAATAGCCAGACCTCTCTTTCTCTCTCTCTCTCTCTGTGTGTGTGTGTGTGTCTCTGTATGTGTGTGTGTGTGTGTGTGTGTGCATGTGTGTGTGTGTGTCCTATTCCTTCAGTAGTAGTACCCAAATACCACACTGCCCACAACAGACACCTATATAAACCACTACAACACACCAACACACACATACACATTGAGGAGAGAGGAATATGTGAGTGAGGGAGTGAGGGAGGGAGACCATATCGATCCTAAAGGGACGACACAACATAGAATGGGTCAGAGAAGTTATGTCACAATTACCCCAGAGTGACAGACAGACGGGAGACACGACGTGACACACTTTTACCCTCAGAATAACCATACATACACAACACCACCACCTGGCCCACTCAGACTCATACTTGTCACATCTAAATCACTGCCGTCAACGTTACCTAAATTTGTCCACCATCATCCCTGTACTGTAATCTGAGAAATGGCCTCACTTACACTACACTATCATCACTACTACACCATCATTATCATCACTACTATACCATCATTGCAACCCTAGTAATGTCATACGTATACCACCACTACTATCACTATACACAATTGTATCAGAGTTCCTCAAACTAATAATGTGTAATCCACCATCATCATCATCCCTGAAACATAAACGAGACATGTTATATACGGTACTGTCTATTTCTTAGTCTTATTCCTTCTTCACTTATTATACTCTCTTCCCATTCCTCATATTCCTCTTTTCCCTTACTTTCCTAATTTTCCTCCAACTCCATTGAATACGGTCTCATAAATCTTCCATTACACCATTACATAAATTATTCTCCCACAGCATATCCTCTTCCCCAGTATCACACCATTATACCCTCCCTCCATTCTCTTCCTTCCACCCACCCCCTCATATATCATCCACCCACGCCTCCTCCACACATTCGCTGCACGCCACACACACACACACACCACCAACAACAGCCATCGTGTCTAGGCTATTGATGAGTTCTTGCACGTCACTACACCTCGACTTTCATTCATTCGTCCACTCATTGGCTCGATCAAGGGGAGGTTATCACGTGACGTCTCTTTCGTGGCACTTACTCGTTCGTTCGTTCGTTCATTCATTCATTCATTCATATTATCCACTGTCGCCGATTGATTTGTATGTATTTATTCATGGCTAAACATTCCTTCACTCACTCGTTCAATGGTTTACAAATTCATTCACCAATGAAATGAGAGTGAATATGGCAAGATCAATGTGAAAGAGCGTGTGTGAATATACTAAAGAAGAATTACAGACAAGAGTAAAGCTAGTGACTGAAGTAAGGATAAAAGTGAAGGAGAGTGAGAGTGACTACACACTATGGGCAACAGAGGGGAGACAGACGAGAGCAAACACAAGATGACCAGTAATGAATGAGAATGAGAGAGAGTATAGCAAGTCAGATGTGAAGATAGTGACAAAAATAAAAAAAAGAATAAAAGAACATGAGTGAATAATAATAGTAAGTACAAGAGTGAAGGAAAATGACAGTGAATAATTATAGTAAATAATTATGTTAAAGACAAGAACAGTGAATAAAGAGTAAATAATTATGTTGAAGACAAGAATAGTGAGTCTGATGACGGAAGTAAGGGAGGGCCGTGTGTGAGTGTGACACAGAACAGCAACTAAAGGCAGCCTTTCCAGTAATCAGGTCTGCGTTGGCACCACACGTCTGCAAATATTGACACCACTTTCCGCAAAGCCACAACCACCTCCACCACCACCACCACCACACAAGGAGAAGGAAGGAGAAAGAGGAAGTCGAAGGAGGAGGAAAGAGAAAGATGAAGTTGAAGGAGGAAGAAGGAGATAGAGGAAGTCGAAGGAGAAGGGGAGAAGAGGGATACAGAAAGTGTAAGTAAGAATAGGTGGAGGAGAGAAATAATTAGAATAAGAATAGGAACATGAAGATGAGGAAAAGCAGTCTGCCATGAAAAGGTTAATGAAGAACACTGATATGTTACTATGGCCTTCCTCAAATCAACACACACAACACACACCACTATCTGAAAAATAACCTAAGCCTCAATACTGAAATGTGGTGGGTCGGTTCCGAAGACTTTTTGCGCATAACTAATTTCCGCCTCTCGTCTAACTGAAGCGAACTGTTTCCTGGTATTATTTGTAAGAATAAAGATTTACTTTAATATAATTGGTAAGAATAAAAATTTACCCTAATTCACCTTAATAAAATTACGCCCTTCATTGAGACAAAATTTCCTTCCAGATTGAAAGTTATATTATTTTGAAGCAAGTTACAACAGTTGATATCAGATTTCTGCCTGGACCTATACCCTCTCCCTGCCTACCCAGTCCCCATACCGGCCTTCTCTCGTAATTTCAACTTTTGGTAGTAACTTGTGTGTGTGTGTGTGTGTATGTATGTGTATGTGTGTGTGTGTGTGTGTGTGTGTGTGTGTGTGTGTGTGTGTGTGTGTGTGTGTGTGCGCGTATGTGTGTGTGTGTGTGTGTGCGCGTATGTGTGTATGTGTGTGTGTGTGTGTGTGTGTGTGTGTATTGTTTTTTTTAATCCTGTGTTGTATGGCTTGAGGGAGGGAAGCCCTAGACTATAGACAGTAGGCCAAACCTTAGGTCGACCTCTGCATGGGATGTGAGTGATAGCAATACTTTAGTACATGCACGTTCCTTCCTTCCTTCATTCCTTCCTTCCTTCCTTCATTCATTCCTTCGTCCACTCTTGTATATCCTACTGCCTTCATCTCAAATGTTTCTTTCATCTCATAGTTTATTCATTTCATAGTTTCCCTCATCTCAAATGTTTCCTTCATCTCATGTGTTTTCCTTCATCTCAAATATCTACTTAATCTCAAAATGTTAATTCATCTCAAATATTTCCCTCATCTCATAGTTTATTCAAGTCATAGTTTCCTTCATCTCTTATACGTTTCCTTCATCTCTTATGTATCCTTCATTTCAAATGTTTCCTTCATCTCATAGTTTATTCATGTCGTAGTTTCCTTCATCTCTTATACGTTTCCTTCATCTCGTATTCTGGCAATGTTTTCCCTTCATCTCGTATGTTTCGTTCATTTTACATTCTGGCCCTTCATTCTGTTCTCTACCGCATTCTGGCAATTTGTTTCGCTCATCTCCCATTCAAGCAATTTGTTCCGTTCATTTCGTATTCAGGCTCAGAGCAGTGTTTTTATTTTATAGTTTTATTTTTTGGTCATCTGGCATTCAGCCTTACACAACCATTTTATCCATCTCGCATTCTGGCTTACCATAGGGTTTTGTCAATAGTGCATTCTGTCTTGAATCTTGTCCATCTCGAATTTTGATGAGCATTTTGTCCATCTCGCATTTTGAATAGTATTTTGTCAATCACGCAATTTAAGAGTATTTTATCCATCTCGAATTCTAGTTAGTATTTTGTCCATCTAGCATTCCGACTAAGCTAATGTTTTCTCTATCATGCAATTTCCCTTCGTGTTTTGTTCATACAGCATTCACACTTTGAGATAGAAATGCTTCGCCCACGCTGTATTCAGGCTTGCTGTATCAGGTATTTATTAAGGAACCCATGTGATGAAGTAAGAATTTTGGAGGTTAGCGAGTCGTTCAAACATTGCCACGAAACACCACCTACATTGAAGGAGCTTGTTCCGTGGCATAGTCAGGAGGAATCGGAAGCCACCAGCATTATACATGATCACAGGGTCCTTTAACAACACGACATAATATTTAGATGGTCGCCGATACACACAACACAACAGTAGAGTGTTAATTAAAGGGGGACACTATCTAGCTGGTCAATTGAGGGGGGCCTACTGATTCCTCCAAACTATGCCATGAAACAAGCCCCTAATAGCTACATCGAGGTCGTTTGTTCCCTGGTGTCGTTTGGAGGAATCGGTAGTCCTTCAATTCATCCACACGAGAGGTCTTCTTCCCTTAACCTATAGTGTGATGACAGTTAGGTTAGGTGATGTAGGGTGATGATGCAAGGCCAGCCACGAAGCACCTCAAGAACACATAGCCTATACCTATAATACGCATTCCTTCTCTCACTTTCTTTCTATCTTCCTCTGTCTGTTTGTCTGTCACACACACACACACACACACACACACACACTACTAACTGCCATATACTTTAATACTGTCTGACCTGTTCAACGATTAGACTACGTTCCTGTACGGTAATCTGGATAAAATAGAGATGAGAGAAAGTGCCTGGTTGAATGACTGAACGGCAGCCTAATTGGTATACAGGCAATAGAAGCCGACTTACCGATTGACAGAATGAGTAACGGATGACTAGCTAAATGTGAGTTAGTACTGTGATTTATGGAAAGTAACTGACAAGCAAACTGACAGGTAGAATGAATAATGAATGACCTGTACAAAGTTATGAACTGATGCACTGTACCTGGCAGACCGACCAAATGAGAAAACATAATCAATCTCACTGACAAATTATTACAGAGAGGAAACTGTGAAAATGAGAAATCTTTGGTACAAGTGTGAGAATGAAAGACTGGACTCACCTTCAGCTTTCCACACATCCAATCTCAGAGTAGTCTGTCGATAAAGAAAGAGAAGGAACCATCAGTGAAGGCGAATGACCATAATCATCAACACTATATATTCATCTTATTATCATTTAAAAGAATAGCAACAAATTACCACGAGGATAACCATCTGCTCATTAAACTTAATTAATTATTCTAATGGCACTCACAGTTTGCATGCAGCGGCAGAGGCAGTGTTTTTTCTCTGAACTTTAAACTATAGGAATGTAATTTTTCTTAAGAGGGCACTGAAGGACTGAATCCCTATTGTTATGAAGGGGGGATTACGACATGGAATGTCTCTCCACACTCGCCTAGTTGAACGAATGTAGATATATGACTTTGTAAATGACTCAGGAACTAGAAAAGGGAGATACAATCATACACAAATGTCCCCCTCGTTTCCATCTCTCTCTCTCTCTCTCTCTCTCTCTCTCTCTCTCTCTCTCTCTCTCTCTCTCTCTCTCTCTCTCTCTCTCTCTCTCTCTCTTTCTCTCCTCACAGCCTTCGAAAATATTATAGTCATGTGTTGGAGGAGGAAGGAATAAAGGGAGAGAAGGCAGAAGGTGTAGGATGAAAAAAATGTGAGTGACGTGGTTGGGTGGGAGAGAGAGAGAGAGTGAAAGAATAATTATAGTGATAGTGTGTAAATGAAATGTAGAGGGACAAGATTATGACAGTGAGTAAAATGAGAGCAAGTCGTGAGTGAATGAGTGAGAGTGAGAAGTGGGAGAGAGCTAGAAGAGGAGAGAGGAGGAGAAGGAGGAGGAGGAGGAGAAGGAGGAAGAGGTGAGAGTCTGAGGTATTGATTCAGCAACGCTCTCATTCCTCCCTCTCTCTCTCTCTCTTCTCTCACTCTCTTCCTCACCCACTCCCTTCCTCTCTCTCTCTCACCCACTCCCTTCCTCTCATTCTCTCTCTCTTTCTCTCTCTCTCTCTCTCTCTCTCTCTCTCTCTCTCTCTCTCACACACACACACAAACACACATCAAAACCTCGTCTCACCCTGACCTTCAATCCATTCAGGACCCTCCCATTAATATTCCTGCTTCTCTACAATAAACACTACTCAGCGGAAAAAAGTTATGTCATCTACCCCCTCCACCTACGCCACAACAACAACAACAATCAACAACAACAATAACAGATCAAAGACGGAAATCAAAAGCGGAGAGAGAGAGAGAGAGAGAGATGAGAGAGAGAGAGAGAGAGAGAGAGAGAGAGAGAGAGAGAGAGAGAGAGAGAGAGAGAGAGAGAGAGAGAGAGAGAGAAATAATGTACATTGCTAGTTATGTAGTTAGGCAAACAAACATGGAAATAAAGACAGAAGTTAGATATAGAGAATAACAAACTGAGAAAGAGAAGCAAAGGAGAACAAGTACATGGGAAGGGGAGGAAGGAGGAGGGATGGGGGGGGGGGGCAGGTCATGACAGAGAGAAGATGCAGGACAGGGAAGATACATGGATAATTCTTGGCCTCAGCACACACACACACACACACACACACTAACCTACACAACCACCACTCCCCTAACACACACACACACACACACACACAAGGAGGGCAGGTACTCAGATGGAGGGACTAATTATAAAGGTGTGTGTTTGTAGGACAGAAGCAGTGGGTGGCTGCCTGTTTGTTGTGAAGGAAGACACTAATGAACCACCACTACCACCACTATTACTACCACTACCACCATCACCACCACTACCATTATTACCACTACCACTACCACCACTATTACTACCACTACCACCATCACCACCACTACCACCACTATTACTACCACTACTACCATCACCCCCCACTACCATTACCACCACCACCACCACTACCATTACTACCACTACCATTACCACCACCACCACTACCACTACTAACCACATTTCATAAGTTATGCCCTCAAACCTCACCAACTTCTTACATTTTTCTTTTCTCTTGTTTTTTACGGGAGAGCTAACAATCCCTCGGTCACGTTTGAATAAGTTAGTAGTTACGTCTGATTAGAAAACTGTATATAAAAGTTATGCTTGATAAGAAAAATGCAAGTTATATTTGATAAAGAGACAAC